>JAXQQM020063698.1:0-56056 GCA_034641835.2 Pinus albicaulis
GTTATTCTTGAGTGTTTGTCAAAGGCTGGCTAGTTTCAAAGTACTTACCAGATCCTGGGCTGCTCTTTTTTCTTCATTTGTTTAATTCCCCTCCTATTGTATCATTTCATTCCATAAATGAACTTTAAAGAGATCCTTAGACATAGATGACTTGCCCCATAGACCACTCTTGAACTTGATTTTTTCAATTAAACCCTATTATGACTCCATAGCCCAATGGACTAAAACCTGCAATTATCCATCTTTTTGGCTAAAGCTTGTTCTATTTGCTTGCAACTTCTCACCTTTGAAACTCTTTCCATTTAGAACTTTCCACTCAAGCCATAATCATGCTCAACCATCCAAAAACAAAACAAAACCCTTGGCCTTCATAACTAGCCTAATATCATTATCCAAATGCTCAAAGATAAATCCATCTTTACACTTATTGGAGAGATCCCTCTCCGGATTCAGGAGGGCTAGATCTTAGAATCCCAAAGTGGTTGAAATGATGTTTCTCCCTGCTGTCAAACTTTGCCAATATTGCTGATTATAGGGAGCTAACACATCAAAACTGCATATACACTAATTCTAGATTTATACGTGGGTTTCCTTCATCAAACCTGTGGGCACACTTGTGTTTTGTAATATTCCTAAATTTTCATGCAACTAATTGGAATAGTCATTTTTCCTTTTGTCTTCTAGATAGATGAATAAGTGGGTAGGGAGACCCCTAAATCTCTTTAGTAGGAATAAAATCCCTCTTATTGTCAAAATGGATCATCATGATAGCTGGATAAAACACGTCCATGTGTGAACAAGGGCAAAAACATGTGGACAAGGTCAATGTTGACCAAATCAACAGTGCTGATATAGAGAGAGTGGAGCATCAATGTGAAACAATGCAGAGTTTATGGGAGATAGTCTCCATGTTAGTAGTGTATTTAATGAGTGGGACCCAAGATGAGAAGGCTCATAAAGCATATAAGGAAGGGCAAGGCAACCATAGAAGGCATGTTAGATGATTATTTTTTTTGATCTTTTTAGATCTAGAAATTGTGAGGTGACATTTCTATGCATGCTTTTGTTGTTTAGCAGGGTTTGTTGTACTGTTTAGTACAAGGGTGTTCCCGAGCGGGAATCCCACACTAATACTACTTAGGAGATATTATTGATCTGTATAGTCGACATCCAGGCATCAGACTAAGCTTCATTCTTTAGCCACAATGCAATTTCTTTTTAGAGTTATGTTGTGTTGCAGGGTGTTGTAGTGGAGGGTTGAGAAACACACTTTCTGAGCTACTTTTTCAGTGGAGGAAGAACTCTTCCCATTGGGAGGTCAGCAAGGAAGGCCCTTGAGCTTTATTTCATATCTTGGCACCAGGCCAACCTATTTCCATCATCTACAACACAAATTCCCTCTTTGACTGCGTTATTCTAGTGAGCATTTGGAGTATACGTTTCAGTGCTTGATTTGGAGGATTAGATCTCCAGTGTTGGGATCAAATTTTCACTTGAAGGGTCTATTGGAGGTGATATATACATTTCTACATTAGTTTTAGCCACCTCCATCCAGTTATTCAGTTGCAGCTACGATTCAGCCCTAGGGCTGCATTCCGACATTTTTGCCTTTTGCGTATTTCAGGAAACCCTTTCTGCGTTGTCTTGGAAATGTGTTTAGGAGCATAGATCTCTAACCCCAACACCTTTTGAGATATATAAAAACATATATACATTTTTATATAATTTACGTAGTATTTTATGCCCTAAAAATATGCTGTCTTGACTCATGGAATTTGTATGGCAGCTATTTCTCATGTGTTGACATATTTTCTTAGTAGAGGCTTATTTTGTATTGCTTGAGTGACTCGATCCTCAAGATATTGTGCCTATTATTTTCTAATATGTTTAATAAGATGGCTGTAAATTTGTCTCATATAATGGTGTATTTATTTATTCACTGTTATTTCCATGTTTATGCACTATATTCCTGATTTTCCCATTTGGGAATATTACAGTGGTATCAAAGCATAATCTTGGCTCAGCCTGTGGATCTCAGCCAATATGCTATAAGAAGAGAAAGAGATCAGGATGATGGAAGGAATGAGCTCTGTCTCATCACTTTTCAAATTTGTGAAGAGCCTCTCCAAGGAGGTCAAGCAGATGAAAGAGGAGAGATGCAATGAAACCTCTAGAGGGTTTCAAGATGAGGAAGGTCCATGTACTTCCTATTAGCATAAGAAAGAACCGGTATTGGAGGACACTTATATCATAATATTCTAAGTGAGTATCTTGCATAATATAGATCTAAATCAAGAGCTTTCAAGGAGAATATAACTCTCCCACAGTTCATTTATATTAAATAAGAAACAATCCCTTGCAGCTATGGAAGGAGAAAGTACAATAGATTTCTATTGTCTACATTTGATGGGTCATCCAAATGCACAACCAGGTCTTGGGGAATGGAGTTGGATGCATTATTCCTTCTACATACAGTAGTATAAAGAGAAGCTATTGAGATTTCAACCCTGCATCTGTAGGGTGAAGAAAACATTTGGTGGTTCAACCATTTGAGTCATGAAAAAGTGACTGCATATGCATATTTTACGCAAAGTTTGATAAATAATTTTGACAATAAGAAGTAAGAGGAGAAGAAGCTTCCACCACCACTTGCTGCAGGATCACTTGCATCAGGAGAAAGAAAACTTACACATTTACAAAGAGGTCTTGATCTCTTGACACTTGGAGTCCCATGCATTATTCAGGAGATGCATGAAGAGGAGGAGACTTATTCCAGCGTTGGCGCAGCCATAGAGGAGGAGCCATCATCATCAGTAGTTGGGGAATTCATCACACCAGAGGAAGGAACCCTTGTAGCAGTACAAGATGTTCCCAAGCTTTACCAAGGTATGCACATATTTCCACTTCCGGTCATTTCAACACATGATATGGAGGATGGTGGGGACATGCCATCAGGGAAAATACATGACCTAGGGTCAAAGCATGTTGCTGATTTGGAGCAGAAGAATATCACTACACAAAGGACCCTTGATTTTTTTAAGGAAGAGATATATAGCCATCCTGGTTTCTAATTGATGAGTTGCACACAACAATTTGGGTTGGAGTGTAGAGTTTTAAAGGATAGGATGAGCATTTTCCTAAACCATCCAATGCAGAACTATATGTTCAGCATTGAACATGATCATGAGACAACCTATGTATCATCATGGAGATCATCAGTGCTATCATGGGGCAGCAGTGACGAGTTGGGGGCCCAACCATTATTGGGACATTCTGATGACCATTATACTTGTCTGACATTGGATAGGCATATTATTGATGGAAGACATCTTATGATGGATGATATATCTCATTATTATGATGTATCCTTATTGATGAGCATTTCACAGCCCAATGAGAAGTTTTTTCATACAACATATTTGGATCCTTATGGGGTCAACTTGGTCATTGATAAGTGGTCTTCATTTGGAGATCTCTAGGAGGTTGTACTTCAACATCCCATGAAGTACAAAAGTAGTAATATGATTTGGGAGGATGGTATTCTCCATTGGAGAGATGCCAATTTTGAGCATGGAAGGAGACTCCCACATTTGGATGGACGGGTGAGGATGGTGAGCCAGTTGCATATATATGACACAGGGAAATAGGAGGCATGATTGTGCTAGTTACTCTTGAAAGTTTTTTGCCATCCTGTAACATATCGTTTTTCAAAGGGTGTGTTAATGGTTGGGATATGGTAGGACACTTGCATCATGTGGCAGCAAGGAGGTTGGGTGTACTGGGGTGATGTGATATCTTCCATATCAATCATCATGTTTTTACTCCATGGTCTATATGGTGATGGTGTGAGGATGCAAAAATAGTTTTTGTTGCTTTGGATACTATTGGGAGAGTATGGGCTAATTTTTTTTCATACTTTTCATGATGTTGTAGGAGTATAGGGTGGCACAATCATGATGCAAAGGGGCTACTCCTTAGCTTTGAAGGATCAGGATGTGCTTCCACTTTGGAAGGAATCTCCCATATATCGAAACATTATGGTATGTGACTTTGGCATTGGAAATGTCAAAGAATGGAGCTATAAGATGACAGGAGCCTTATTACAAAGGCCAACATTGTTGTCACTTGGGAGATTGGGTTTGTTGATGGAGTGTTCCCAGGATCACTTCACATATGATGCACTTGATGAACAAGTAAGAGATGAGAGTGATGGGGTAGTGGAGGAGACATATATTACCATGATATGATCTTCTTGACTTGGATCTCCAAGCATAAGAAGGAGGCCTTGCATGCAGCCCATGGATCATTCCTTTCCATTCACAAGGGTCTCATGAAGACATATCAGACCACTATGGAGAGATCATCCATGAATCTCATTATCAACCTACTCTCAGTACATGGTAAGAGTTGCGTTTTTTCACTTATTTATCATCTAACACAATATTTTCATTCTTTTTCCATTTATATAAATTGCATTGCTCCACAAGAGGGAAATTTTTTATTTGGGCTTCATGGTCTTTCTAAGACCAACATAAGTGATGGAGATAGCCATTTATTGTATGGCTTTGGGAAAGTGTTGTACTATTTCTTGTATGCTCAATTGATACACAATTCCATTTACTATTTACTAGTAGATGAGATGACATGCACAACTAGCAAATTGTTGGGAGACAACTTGCCATATTATGTTATGAAACAATAGTTAGGAAAACTGTGCTATAGCCATTTGGGAAATTGTTGGTACCTTCTAGCTCTACATGAAACCTTCAGTATCTCTCTCATTTGGATTCCATATTGTGTTTATGTCCTATTCATTGTATATGGGATGACTTGGGCAAGCATGATTAATGACACTAGATGGAGGATCTTTGAGGATCCAGTTTTCTTCTTGCCTCTTGAAGGCAACATTATTGCAGTAAAAAATCAGCAGCCACTCTACACTTATCATAAGTGGAGAGAGATATAGCATGGGATAGACAAATTGGTCTATCAAGTTCATCTATGCAGGCCACCTACATTGCAGGAGCCAATGGTGGAGGAGTTTTTATATGAGTTTCCATTTTGGAGGGTGACTCATTTTGTGTGGATGATAGCTTGGGGATGGGATCTTCACATGGGAATGATGGTTCCCAATATAATTCATATTCCATGCCTCAAGAAGGCCTCTAGAAAACATATATTTTCCTCCATGGATATCCCGCTACTTCATGATGAGGGCCATTTGGATTTGTCACCAAAGGCTAGCTTATACAGTTGGGAGGAGCAGCTTGGAGACATATTGATTTGAAAGCATCTTGTTCATTGGAGTAGCTTATCATATGAGGATGCTACAGGAGTAGGAAAGGAGGCTCTTCAATTCTATCCTTTAATTTTCTTGAGGACAAACAACATTTGGGAGGGGAGGACTATAATATTCCTAAATTAGCATGCAACTAATTAGAATATTCTTTTTTTCTTTTTCCTTCTAGAGAGATGAATAAGTGGGTAGGGAGACCCCTAAATCTATTTAGTAGGAATAAAATCCCTCTTAATGTAAAAATGGGTCATCATGATAGCTAGATAAATCACCTCCATGTGTGAACAAGGGCAAAAGCATGTGGACAAGGTCAATGTTGACCAAATCAACAGCGCTGGTATAGAGAGACTCGAGCATCAATGTGAAACATTGCAGAGTTAATGGGAGATAGTCTCCATGTTATCAGTGTCTTTAATGAGTGGGACCCAAGATGAGAAGGCTCAAAAAGAATATAAGGAAGGGAAAGGCAGCCATAGAAGGCATGTTAGATGATTATTGTTTCTGATCTTTTTAGATCTGGAAATTGTGAGGTGACATTTCTATGCATGCTTTTGTTGTTTAGCAGGGTCTGTTGTATTTTTTCGTACAAGGGTGTTCCCGAGCCGAAATATGACACTCATCCTACTCAAGAGAGATTATTGAGCTCTATAGTCCAGATATAGGCATCATTCCAAGCTTCAATCTTCAGCCACAGTGTAGTTTATGTTCAGAGTTGTGTTGTGTTGCAGGGTGTTGCAATGGGGGGTTGAGAAACCCACTTTCTGAGCTATTTTTTCAGTGGAGGAAGAATGCTTCCCATTGAGAGGTCAGAAAGGAAGGCCCTTGAGCTTTATTTCATATCTTGGCACGAGTCCAACCTATTTTCATAATCTACATTTCATATTCCCTCTTTGACTGCGTTATTCTAGTGAGCATTTGCAGTAGGGGTTTCAGTGCTTGATTTGGAGGATTAGATCTTCATTGTTGGGATCAAATTTTCACTTGAAGGGTCTATTGGAGGTTACCTATACATTTCTACATCAGTTTCAGCCACCTCCATCTAGTTATTCAGTTACAGTTACAATTCAGCCCTAGGGCTGCATTCCGCCATTTTTTCATTTTGGGTATTTCAGGAAACCCTTTCTGGGTTGTCTTGGAAATGTGTTTGGGAGCATAGATCTCTAGCCCCAACACCTTTTGAGGTATATAATAGCTGATATACATTTTTATATCATTTATCTAGCAGTTTATGCCCTAAAAATGCGTTGTCTTGGCTCATGGCATTTGTATGGCAACTATTTCTCATGTGTTGACATATTTTCTTAGTAGAGGCTTGTTTTTTATTTCTTGAGTGACTTGAACCTAAAGATATTGTGCCTATTATTTGATGATATGTTTAATAAGATGACTGTACATTTGTCTCATATAATGGTGTATTGATTTATTCACTTTAATTTCCATTTTTATGCACGATATTCCTGCTTTTCCCATTTGGGAATATTACAAAGTCAGCTTCACCATAAACTCGCGTATACCTCATGGAATATCGTCTTTATCATTTCTATGTCATTGACTAGAATTCCTTTTTCTATCACATCTGAACTGAGCTATAGATACATCATTTTTACATCTTTAAGAAATAGGTTGCTATCAAAATACAACTCATCAAGTAGCTTGCCATCAAGGACAACATATCAACATATTACATCATAACACCAACAAAATTCTCATCTACCTGACTCCTACCAGACCAGACATCTTATTTTTTGTTGGAATTCTCTCCAATTTTATGAAAAAACCTTTTGAAGGACATTGGTTTGTTGCAAAATGGGTTCTAAAGTACTTGAAAGGGACTCAAGACTTTAGACTCAAATATACACAGGTGGGCGACTTCAGCTTGATTGGATACTCTGATTGAGACTTTGATGTAGAAAAAGAAAATAGGGTATCTACTTCAAGTTATACTATGATTCTTGAATCAGGATCTGTCTCATGGATATCACGCAAACAATCAGTTCTAGCAGATTCCACAACTAAGGCAGAATATGTAGCAGTAGCTGAAGCAAAAAAGGAAATTTTTGGCTCAAGAAAATCCTAGAAGATTTGTATATGAAAGAAATGCATTCAACTCCACTCATGATCGAAAAAATTTCTGCAATAAATTTGGCCAAGAACCTAAAGTTCCATGATTGAACGAAGCACAACAATACAAAATACCATCTGATTCAACATCATGTTGAGGAAAAAACTATCCATCTACGTCATTGTTCCACAAATGAGCAGACTACATACATCTTCACCAAAGCGCTTGGAAGAGAAAAGTTTTAAAAATTCAGAATGATGCCTTGAATCACCAACATCCCTTAAGATGAAGGTAGGGAATGTTGACACATAATCCTAAGGGATTGGGAGAAATTGTATATTAGTGTAAAATAGGAAATAAGGAAGTCTAAGAGACATTGGGAAATGAATCCCAACAGTCTCACCTCCATGTATATATTCATGAGCACCATTAATCAAATTCACGGTTCATTGTGTGGAATTACCTCCTGGCATGACAGTATGGGTCAGAGCTTCCCAGTGGGCAGAGATTTAGGGTATTCACTTGCAGGTTGTGCTCATATGAGAAAATAAATTGTAATACATATCTATTCATCAGATTAATGCAAGAAATAAAAGGGGTTTTTAGAAGATTTCTTTCCCCTGGAAAAATACTATGTAAATGTGTGTTATTTCTCATTACATTTTTGTGATTGATGTTCCAAATTGTGAATTGATTTCCACGGATCAATAGAGTAGGTTTGTGTCTTGTGTTTTTTATTAAACATTCATAAGAAATTTCAAATATACATCATGATTTCTACAACAAATTGTTGAGTCAAAGCTAAGTTGAGGAGATTGGACTCTTGTTGGAGAGGCTCCCCTGGGGTACATTTTTGGTTAAGTTTTGTTTATGTTTTGTTGGGTGCGAAAGAGGAAAAGGGGCTTTGGGGTGGGTCAAAGTCCCTCAATAAATGTAATGGGTTTAAATGGAAAACCAAAAGTATCAAACCATGGTTTGATACCATGGTTTCTGCGCGTCTAAGATAGTGTAAATACGTAAAGATTGAGTAGAGTATAATAAGTCATAAATATCATGGTGAAGTGCTTTATGTTTTGATATAATTCTGGGGTTTTGGGTAGAAAGGCTCCTCTTTTATGTGAGTGCAGAGACCTAAGTCTTGGATGTGTGTGGACTTTTTTGGCTGTGTACCCAAAAGGATAGATTGTATTGAAGGACTAAATGTACTGAAACTGCTACATCTCTTAATAGAGAAGATTGTTTTGGCGAACCTCAACTGTTATGCTATTTCCTGTGTTATCTATCTATTATTTTCTTTAAGATTTGAATATGTTCTATTATTGCATATTTACTTACATTAATGGTTTATTTCATTTGCGTGAATGAATTAAGTACATTGTGTGTGAATATTAGTTGATGAATAGATCTGATTGAAGTATATCTGATTACTGTGCATAAATATATATTGAAGAATTATGTGATAATCTGTGAAGGTTTGTTCTAATGATCTATTGATGCATGCATTTATTATAGTTCGTTTATAAGTATGTTTAGGGCCACTACATTAAAATATCCCTCAGGGTGCGGAAACCTGGTTCTAGCCAGTATTTGGAGGGTTTGTTGGTTGCACAATAACTCTGAACCCAGTTCAGGACCCATCAAGCCAAAAAATATTTTCATCGTTGTGACCAGGATCATTTGAGGGAGGTTTGATGTTTTGGCACCCTACACAGAACGGATTACAATATTGGCTTGATAATAATATCCTTGAATTCATAATCCAGGAGCATAGAAGTTCTAAATTGTCTACTAAAGATTGGGTACAAAATTATATCTATACAGAGGTCCATGAGATTTACTTTGCTTCCCTTGCAACTGAGTTTCATGAGTGGATGTCTCAACTTACTGAATTTCATACCTGCGTAAAGGAAAATGATGTAACTTAGTGGACCCAAGAATTGGTTCAATGGTTAGAAAAGAATAGCAATAGTATTACTCGTGTCGTAGATCATTGGATCAATCATGTTATGGGAGGATTCATAACTGAATTTTCTATTGATCAGTTTGTATCTTATTCTGAAGATGAAAGAATATTTTTCAAGCGTCCTTGAGGTAATTTCATGCACTCTCTGAATTTGTGGATTAATATGTTATTGTGTGAACAGGGTACTATATGTAGCCATATTGAGTGAATGTCCCGAAGAGGCCCAACTATGCATAGTGGAAGCACTTAATGCATAGATATAGAAGAAGGGTTTACTTACAATCCTCTCAAGGGTAGATCTAATAGTGACGAAGAATTAGAGACTAGTAGCTCTGGTGAATCCTCGCATTCTAAAGAAGAAGTCTCACAAGATCATTATAATCTTGGAGCTTTGGCCATATTTCAGATCCCATCCACTTCACTTCCGAACTCATCTCGTAACTCATCCACTCAACCTCCACCTCCACCACCACTGCAAGGCATATATATGGCCACCTCCATGAAGTTTCCTGCTTTCTGTTGTATTGGGAGTGAATATACATAAAAATTATGGTTTGTCACCGATGATGTATGGAGAGCATAGCAGGTGAACATTGATGATGTTAATAAAGTGAAATTAGCCACTGCTTTTCAAAATCGTGTGTTGGAATCATATATAAGGTATGTACCAGTGAATCCTAATGCAACTATTGATTATCTGAAGCTTGTATTAAAAGACCAATTTAAGAGGCCAAATTCATTTCCACAATGTGTCACTGAGTTAAAGGAATTTTGTCAAGAACCGAATGAATTTGTATGGGATGCAGATCAGAGGTTGAAGTGCACTATGAGAGACGATGGATTCATTATCAATGATACCCAAAACAAGGAATGGTTTATTGCTATGATGCTCCCACATCTATACCAGCCCTTGAGTCAAAAAAAGATTGCCACGCAAGATGAGGTCGTAGAAATTGCAATGAAGTTAGAAGCTCCATTGATACCACTTGGGTAGACCGAGATCGAGCAAATTCAAAGTCAGCTAGAAGCGTTGCACTTAGAAATTCATAATTTGTGCAAAGATAAGGGAAAAGAGGTATTCGCATATGTATGGTGTATATGATGCAAAGTTGTCAGGCATCATAAGGATCAATGGCTCGTATTCAATGATTATCTGCAATATGGAGGACCAAGCCCACTGAAGAGCGTAGTCAGATCGAGTGGAACACCTACATTATGCTGCGCAATTTATCAAGCTATGGGTATGCATGTGAGTGATTACTGTTCGAGGATTGGAAAGTATGTTCCTAAGCTAAATAAACATTTTTGTAATATTTTCTTGTCGCTAGGACATAATGAGAAACATTGTCACAATTTTGATTTGATGATCGACTGAGACGACCTCTATAGAATTCACACTAAACCTACCTCACCAACATCACCATATAGGCATGGTGGATTCCAGAATACAGGGAAATGAATAGGAGGAGTATTTGGTCGAGGAAGGGAAAAAATAATCTGCTACAATTACAGATATGCTGGTGGTTATGTGTGTGACTGTCGAAATCCAACACGAAAATTTTGCAGGTATTGTAGGCAATTTGATCATGTAACTGAAGATTGTCCTATTTTGATTGCAAGAATGAAGGAAAAGAAAATACAGACTCCCACACAAAACATTTATATGGTAAGATCGGAACTGCGCGAAGAGGAACCTAGCATGAATGTTGTCACTAGGAGTGGTGTATCCACTGGAGAGGACAAAGGAAAGAAGCCAGATGTTGATCCATGGATCTAAAAAGCACCTGAGAAAAAGGAAGGGTTCAACTTATAGTGCGAAACAAACACCTTTTTAGAGTAAAATAAGGGATTTGTAGACTCAAGTGCATCAACATTGAGTAAACCTATGGATGTGGTCGGAGTAGATGAAGAAATAAAGTTGTTTTTACAAGCTTTTATCATGTTATTGCATAATAAAAAGGCAATTGAGAACCTTCAAGCATTGATAGACAACTGTGCAGAAATATAAGAATCCTAGATGGAATAGAAATTTGTCAACCATTAGGGAAATTTTGAGGTCTAAAATGGGCCTCCTAAGGAAATTATAAAATGATAGTGGAAATCATAAAAGGAGATTATATTAGATCATCAAATTTTAGAGGGAAAAAATAAAAAATTACTTTTTCAACTTATCTCCCAAATTTTTTACTCAAATTTCGAGCGGGAGTACTTGTTGGATGCAATATTTAATTCCTCATCCAAGGAGTACCCATGTTGCACACTTTCGATGGACCCTACTACATGAAAAATGAGAAATACAATCATGTTTTTCATGTATTTCTCATTTTTCGTGTAGGGTCCATTGAAAGTGTGCAACATGGGTACTCTTTGGATGAGGAATTAAATTTTTCATCAAACGACTACTCTCGCTTGAAATTTGAGTAAAAACTTTGGGAGATAAATTGAAAATACAAGTCGAAAAAGTAGTTTTATTATTTTATTACTTTTTAATATTTTTAGATTTTTACTTAAAAATGGTGAATCATCCCCCATGGTTGACATCATTGTTTAGTCAATTTAATGTCTTAAATTTCTGTCATTAATTATCAACTGAGGTTTGTAAACTGATGAAGTGTGGTGCACTGTATGTGCTTAGTTAACCTATTTCTTACTTCGTTGTTTTGTATTTTATGTTGTTTTGGGGGGGTTTTGTTCTTTGATGTCTAAGAATGTTTTAGTCTAAAACTATGAAAAGGTTTAAATGAATATAATTAATTTTAAGAAGTAATAAAAGGTAGTGTTCCTAATTTAGTCTAATTTTCATAAAGATAAACCAAAAACTGTTGGCTAGTTAAGACCTGATTTGGAAAATAGAGTATCTATCTTATATTATCATTAATTCTATTCCATGGATATAATTCTAAAAACTAAGATTGAAACCACAATGCTTGGCTTAAGTAAAAGAAGAAAATGAAACAACTAATGTACTTCTGGTTACTTCAGCATTCAATTACGAGGTATGACCTTATTGAGATGATGTTAAGCAATTGTCTGTACTTTAATCTTCTAATGTCCTAAAACAGTACGCAAAGGATGCAAAGAAAAACATCTAATGTATATTTAGTTACTTCCAACATTCAATTATGAAGTGTGATCTTCTTGAGATATTGTTAAGTAACCAATTATACCTATGATCTAGAATGCCAAGTAAATTCTGCAAAAAGGTAACTCAATAATTGCACTTATTAAACATTCAACCATTCTTGAAACATGATTAAATCAATCTCATTTAGAATGAATTTTAGGAATATCGGTGATGCAATTAAATGAGGATCTGAAAGAAAATGTGAAAGTATCTAAAAATAACTGAAAACAACTAATGTATATTTGACTGTCTCCAACATTCAATGTGAAGTGTTACCCTCTTGAGAAGTCAATTATGCCCTAGTCTCTAAGTTCCTAGAAAGCAAATAACAGTGTGCAGAGTAAATTCAACCACTGTATGAGTTACACATTTAACCATTTAGCTTAAGATCATCATATTGAGATGGATTTTGAAAACATCTATTGACACAGTTAATTGAAAATTCTGTTCTAAGGAAATGAATGACAAAACATTAAGGAAACTAGGCAACTGTGTAATCTTATTACTCCAATCTTAATTCGATTTGAAAATAGAGTTTTCTATCTTCACGAAATATCTTAGAAGAACAAGGTTGCACAATTGTGATTTAATGTTATTCTATTGATTAAAAAATGGAATGAAACATTAACCTAATTAGAAAACAAATTTCTCTGAAAACAAAGTAATGGAAATTAAACTAGAAACAACAAATAAAAACCTCCTCCAGTGCAGGGGCCCTCTGCAACTGATTTTCTGAACTGCTAACTGATTAAGGATGCACTTAAACAATCATTGGCAACAGGAACTTTTAATTATGATAAAATGAATTCTAAATACAGAGTATCAACAAAAATATTACACTTAACACTTAATTTTTGAACTGTCTTCTCAGCCATTTACAACCAATATTTAAAGGAAAATAACATAACAGTTTGTGAGATAAACTTGCTACAGGTGGATAATTCGAATTAGACTTGGAATAGGACTGTTAGAATCTTGATTTTCTACAATATAGAAAATCAAGAGTCCTGCTTCTTTTAGATAACGTACTTTCACCATATGTTTGACCATGATCTTCGGCCTACTTTTCTGTCAATCTGGACTGAGTGAATAGGATAGAATATATGTAGAGATGAATCCAGAAATGCCCATGTGGCCCAATTCTTTATTTGACACCTAGAACCTTCCAAACCATGAGAGTAGCTATGGAATCCATAGTTAGCTACAGCACAGGCTGCATTCTGTAGCTAAATTGCAAAAAGCTACCCAAATAGAAAGAACATGAAAATATAATATGGAAATCATTTTAATGCATCCTTAAGACAAAACCTAGCATTTATCATTGATTGGGGTTTGTGATATTATGAGAAAGTGATGGAAAGAGTTGAGAAAAACTATCAAAGAGAGGGTAATTCTAAGGTTCAACATACCCCCAATGCAAAATAATTGCATATCCTCATGCAATTTACCAAAATTGTGAGTTCTTCTTCCCTACTCTATTTTCTCAGACACTTCTACTGGCACATCCAATTTCCTTATTTTGTTCTTCTTTGAAGTGACTATCATCCTAGCCCTTCTCATAAGAACCTTATACTTGAGATTAATGAATTCTCTATGTAGTAACTTATTCTTTCTTTTCAATTTCCTATTTTTATTATACCACAGTCCTAGATGCAGAATGGTATTGTCATGGATTTCCTTGTCCAACTTGATTTGTTGCTTCAAGGCCTCATTCTCCATTTTGAAATATTTGTTCAATATCTCTAGTTCATAAATATCTTTCTTAAGAGCATCAACTAGAGGTTCTTGTGGATTAACAGAAGGTTATGGGTTCATTGATGCATTTTTCTTCTCCAGTGATTCCACATAATCATATATTTGTTGTTGAACTAGGTCTATGCCTAGAATTATTATGTTGGGGCTACCTTCGAAATGATGAATAGGATAATTTTGAGGACTGTGTGGAGGAGAAATGTTAACATGAGAAGGTATTGGGGTTTCCTCATCTAAATTTATAAGCTCTGTCCCTTTTGATAATGTTTTCTTCATAGACTCTCGGAGTGTAGAGATCCTTCTCAGTTTTGGAGGAATTTCATTCTCCTCATTTGTATCCTTACTCATCTTTCTTATCTTTCCTCTTGTCTTGATTTTCATTCTTATTCTTGTCAGTTCTTCAAAAATTAGCTTTTAATCATTCTTCTGTAATGAGGATTGAAGTTTGTTTTCAACATTTATATCAGTCTTCTTTTTTCTTCTTCTTCTGACATTATCTTCCTTGGGTGACTCTGGTGCTTCCTGAAAATGGTTTCTAATAAGGAAATCCTCCCAGGTATGTTGGGTCCCTATATTAATAGTTTAGTCCCTTATTTTTATTAGTGTAGCCCCCTTATTGTTATTGTTGTAGCCCTGTAACCCCAATATTGTTATTATTGTGCCCTTACATTTTTATTGTTAGGTCGGCTAGGATGATATTGTGGCCCCATGGACTCCTATATATAAAAGGAGGTTTTCGTCATTTGTATCATCCAATAATTGTTAATTTATGTAATGTATTGGAGGTTTCCCCCTTGAAGTGGCTGATTTCTAAGGCATTGATCTCTCTTTTCTTCTATTTTTGGAGCTGGTTTCATAACATTCGGTATCATAGCTTTGGATTCTAGGGTTTAGCTGCTCCAAAAAGGTCATCATGGAATTTTCACTATAACATTTTTTCTACGAATGTTCAAAAGTTCAATTTTTTAAAACACGAAGCTAAAATCCCGAGGAACCTCCTGTAAAAATTTCAGATCTTGGTTCGCAATAGTTTTGGAGATATGATTTGTGGAAGTTATGGATTTTTGCAGGCTCCTGAATTTAACCTAAACAGATCATCATGGCATTTTCACTATAACGTTTTTTCTATGAGGTGTCAGAAGCTAAAATTTTTACAGACCGAAGTGGAAATCCTGAGGAACATCGTGGAAAAATTTCAGAGCTTTATTCACAATATGCTCGAAGATATGATCTGTGGAAGTTAGGGTTGTTTTAGGATCCTGAATTTCATCTCAAAGAGGTGACCGTGGGAAAATCGTCATAACTCTCTCTCTAAGAATCAGATTGGAATTCTATAAAACGTGTCCGCAATTACACGGAATTTAGTTTCTTGTGAATCAATTTCAGAGCCAAAGGAGGAAACAGTGACACATGGCACACCATACAAATTCGCTCTACTGAACCAGTGCATAATTAGGGCATTGTGGGAGATTGGGCATAAATTTGTCTTGAAGAATCCACATCAGGTCAGACCTGTGGCATTTGAAAGAAGCTTCATAGGGCTACTACAGGGCCAAATTTTAGATATTGAAGACAAGAAACTGTGAGATAATCCGTCAATATTGAGCTCTCAAAAGCAAGAAAAAGGTGTATTTTTTTCCGAATTTCATAAGTCTGTGTGAAAAATTAATGAATTGCATTCAAGGGCATATTGTAGAGAATATATCGGTATTGGGTTCTAAAAAATGCTTTTCCTAAAAAGTATTCAACACCCATTAAGCCTTCAGAAGGCTCTACTATGACTCATGAAGATGAAGAATGGCAACATGACATATCAAAATTACAAGAGCAAATTTCGCTCTCGCAAAGAACAACAAAAAAAGAAATGGAAGTTTTGAAGAAAGGCGTGGAAACTAAGATGGATGGTTTGAAGAAAGGCGTGGAAGCTAAGATGATTGGTTTGGAAGCTAAGATGGATGGCATGGAAGTGGGCATGGAAGCTAAGATGGATGACATGAAAGACAACATGAAAAACATGAAGAATGATCTAAAAGCAGACATCGAAGATTTGACCAAGTTGATACAAGAAATGTTTCCTAATGGTGAAAAGATAGTAGAAGAACCTCATGATGAGAACAAAATAAATGTTAATCACGATTTCATAAACTCTAATGTTGGCGGGAAGAACCACCATATTCCAAAAATGGATATGAGGAAGTTTGATGGGAATGATCCTGTAACATGGATACTACAGATGGAGCAATATTTTGATCTCCATAATGTGCAAAACACACAAAAGGTACGCATTGCAACTTTACATTTAGAACAAAATACATTTGTATGGTATCGATGGCTTTGCTCCCGTAAAAAAATTGTCACTTGTTCAATTTTTATGGAGGAAATGATAGCACATTATGAGGATACAAAGAGCAACACCTTCTTTAGCCAATTGATAAATCTCAAACAAAAGGGTTTAGTGGGGCAGCACATTGAGGACTTCCAAAAATTGAATATATGGGTAACTAATATTCCAGAGGAACACAGGATTGATCTCTTCTTAGGTACTCTAAAGGATAACATCCAACATGAAGTTCGTGTTTTGGAACCTGATTCATTGGAGAAGGCATTCAGGTTGGCAAGAAAAGTTGAATGTAAAATAATGGCTACAAGGAAGCCTACCACTCAATTCTATAAAGAAGGAAGTGTTGCTATGCCTAGATTTCCACAACCTACAAGGTTGACACCACAACAATTGGAAGAAAAAATATCAAAAGGGCTTTGCTACAGTTGTGATAGCAAATACACTAAAGGTCATAAGTGTGCTGAGAAGAAATTATTTTACATAGATTGTGAAGAGGAAGAAGAAAATGAACAAGAATCTTCAAAAGAAGAGGATATACACCAGGAACCAGCCCTAGAAGAGGAAGAAATGAGTCCCACCATATCGTGTAATGCATTGGCAGGAATTACCACTCCTCAAACTCTCAAGATAGAAGGACATATCAAGAAGAAAAAGGTAATAGTGTTGATTGATTCTGGTAGTACCTATAATTTTATTCATTGTAAGGTAGCCAAGGAATTGAATTGTTTCCTATACCCAGCACTAGAATGTCAAGTGATGGTTGCAAATGGAGGAACTATAAATTGCTCTAGAAAATGCCATAATATCAAGCTAACCACGGGGGAATATGTATTGAATAGTCCAATGCTTTCCATTCCTATGGGAGGTGCTGATGTTGTACTAGGAGTACAATGGTTACAATCTTTGGGGATGGTAGCTTTTAATTTTTAAGAACTTTTCTTGAAATTTTTTTCAGAAGGAAAGGAAGTCGAATTACGGGGTATTGAAGGGAAGCCAGGAAGGATAATAAGCTCTAATGTCATGACAAAGCTTCTAAAGAAAGAACAACGAGGCGTAATTGCACAATTATGCTCACTAGAAGTTCCAACATTAAAATCATCTATTTCTGCAGATCTCCAACAAGTCTTGGACAATCATTCCAAGGTGTTTGAAACTCCCAAAGGACTCCCACCTATTCGTGATCATGATCATGCTATTCATTTGATTCCAGGTAGTGTTCCTCCAAACATCAGGCCTTATAGATATCCTTACTTCCAAAAGAGCGAAATTGAACGTATGATTGCAGAAATGTTAGAGGCGGGTATAATTCAACCTAGTCAAAGTTCTTTCTCTGCTCCTGTAGTATTGGTACACAAGAAGGATGGATCATGGCGAATTTGTCCGGATTATAGGGAGCTCAATAAGCTTACCATTAAAGATAAATTTCCCATTCCTGTGATTGATGAATTATTGGATGAATTACATGGAGAAATTTATTTTACCAAGTTGGATCTTCGTTCAGGATATCATCAAATTAGAATGAAGACTGAAGATATTCCAAAAACAACATTTCGAACTCATGAGGGTCATTATGAATTTTTGGTCATGCCTTTTGGCCTTACCAATGTACCTTCTACATTTCAAGGGTTGATGAATTCCATTTTCAAACCCTTCCTTAGAAAATGTGTGCTAGTATTTTTTGATGATATACTAATCTACAGCAGGTCTTGGAAGGATCATGTTGAACATGTTGACAGGGTGCTCAAACTATTGCAGGAGAAAGAATTATATGCAAAAACATCCAAATTTTTCTTTGGAGTACAAGAGGTGGAATATCTGGGTCATATTATATCTCACGAGGGTGTTAAAGTAGACCCTAACAAAATTAAAGCCATTAAGGAATGGAAAGTCCCCACAACCATAAAGAAATTGCGAGGATTTCTCGGGTTAACAGGGTATTATCGCAAGTTTGTTAAGAATTATGGGAGAATAGCAGCACCTCTAACAACATTATTGAATAAAGATGCATTTTAATGGACTCCTGAAGCAACTAAGGCCTTTGAACATCTTAAAGATAAAGGTGCCCAGTGTTATCACCAAAATAGGACCCCGACAAAGCTGTTGATCACACTACCTTCTATGTAACTTCAATGAAATTTAATGTAGGTTTGGCCTCCTCACCTCAAGAGGCTTCGGCTCTCTCAAGGGGGTTAATGATATTGATTAATGATAATATAGATGGCTAACTCTATCTTGGTTTTGTGTGTTTATAGGTTGAAAAGATAAAGGCTTGCTACCATTGGGCTATGGAGTCAACAAGTCAATAAATTCAATGGCTAGGTTTCTTGACATGAAAGCTGAGGCAAATGAGGTTCTTAAACAAAGATAATTCACTCAATAACATAGGTCAAAATAGTCATCCCATTAATAAAGGAATTTAGAGCATAGGCTTATGAATTCTGAGTAATAGTAACACAATCTACTGCTGATGGATCAAAGGTGATTTACTCACAAGATTCAGAAAAGAACACAATCAACTCATTACTAAAGGAAGTCAGAGCATAAGATTATGAATTCTGAGTAATAGCAATGAGATCTACTGCTAAACACAATCATTCCATTACTAAAAGAAAACAGAGCACATGATTGTGAATTTTGAGTAGTAGCAATGTAATCTAATGCTAGTGGTTCTGAGGTAAAACACAGTCATCTTATTGTTAAAGGAAGTTAGAGCATTAGATAATGAATTTTGAGTAATAAAAATAAGATCTACTGCAAATGGTTAAAGCAAGATAAAAATCAAAGAAAGATTAAACCTCATCAAAACTCAGATTTATACAAGAAAAAATTCTTTGTATTGCTGATTGTATTCCTTCACATAAAGCAGCAGCTGGGCCAAAAAGTCTCCAACCCTTTGCTAATTCGACCTCTTGCTTCATATATAGCTTTACAACCTTGGATTCTATGATCCACCATAAGAGGAATTCAAATTCCTATCCTTGACACCTATTCTAACCATAAAACAGACTTATTAATTACAAAATGACAGCTTGACTGTCTTTAAAAAGTCCTAATTCAAGTAGGACTAAAACTCCTAAAACATGTTTCAACAACCTTATATAAACCATAAATTATTCCTTTGCCACCTGTAACCTCATGAGGTCGAATTTGGTGATGCCTCCAGCCTTGCTATGAACCCTACTGTTCCATGACCTAACTGCCCTGAAAACAAGGAAATCAGTTTTCTGCAATTATGACTTTACCTTTATTAATGATCTTTGAACCCTTTTGCTGGAAAAATTTACCTTTTGAGACAAGTAACATGTATTATCACTTCTATAGAACCATGCCTTTCCACCTGTACAAAAATTAAGCCTTCTTAAAGAGCATAAGAAGGGATGATATAGCTGCGCTATGAAAAGAGCAGTGTTTTCGTAGCACAAGATATGTATCTTTGTAAAACTCTCTTAACATCCTCTTACTTTTGTCTTGACAACTGAATTCTTATCTGTGAGCCTTTTCCATCCTTTAGCAGCAACAAAATTCAAAAACCAAGTGTTTTTACCTCTTAAAACCTTAACAAAATGTGCAAAACTGCACCTACAGCAGTTTCGTAGCATGCTACGAAACTGCTGTGCATGTCACCTACACAATTTTTTTTTTTTTTAAATCTCAGTTTTTTAAACTTCTTACCCTTCTTCCATGATGTATTCAAGCTTTAATGATCAACATAAATCATCTCTGAACTACTTTCAAAAATTGAAATCTTTCTCCATAACCAAAACTGTATTAGGAAATGTAATTTTACTGCTATGTTTTAGCTGAAAAATAGGTGTTGGGACAGAGCTTTTATCTCCTCATCAAAAGTTTATTTTGAAAAACTGAAGTAGGTTTTTGGAGACCACTCTGTGCTGAAAAAAATCTCTCTTTATTTTTTGTAAGGCCTCTCCTACTGCCCAAAAATTGTCTTTGAACATTAGGTGTAAACTGGAAAATTCTGATTTCGGAAAATATCGCTTTAAATAATGCCCTGTATCTCCCAACTGGTAACAATTATGAAGAAAATGAGATAGGTTATTGTAGCTGAAGATTATATGAAGACAAACCTCCTTCATAATTACAAAATACTTTTCCCTGTGGCCAGAAACTGATCATGAAGTTGACTACTAAAAGAAGAAAACAAAATTTTTCTCTCAATGACTTTCAACTGTTTTCGTAACGCAATTTGAGTCATCAATTTCTCCCACTTCATAATTAATTTGAAGAAACTGAAAGTGGTTTTTGTATTTCAGTATGTTAGGAAGAAAAACCTCTTTCAGGTTTCAAAAATAAGTTTTTAGTTGCTCAGGAACCCCTCTGGAAAAAAACTACTAAAAGCAGAAAACATGGTTTTTGATGGAAAAAAAAGGTTGCTTCAGTGGTTTCGTAGCACGCTACGAAAATAACAACATTTTCGTAGCGCAAAAGCATTTTTTTACACTGCGCGCGCTACGAAAACGTGGTTTTGTGGCTTATTCAGAATTTTTTTTCAAAAAGACTAAAAACATGGTTTTCAAAATGTGGTATGAGACCTCTAAAGAGTAAAACAGGGTTTGTAAACTTTATTTGATGATGGAATGAGACTTGTAACCCATGACTTAGACCCTATAAAACATAAAATGACCTAGAGACCTGTTAACACCATGACTAGAACAAGGGTTTTAAAATATGGCTTCTAAACAGAAAATGAAACTTTAAACCATGGAATGAGGTGGTCAAATTTTATTTGGAAATGAGAATGACAAAATTGAGATGAGATGACTCAAAACCTATTATAATACCATGACTAGAAACAAGGTAAAATTTCCAAAGTTTAGAAATTTTTTTAGGGTGATAACACCTAGTACCTATGTCTTAGCTACGCCAAAATTCACAAAACCCTTTATTATGGAATGTGGTGCCTCAGGAAATGGAATTGGTGCTTTTTTAATGCAAGAAGGAAAACCTGTTGCTTTTGAAAGCTTCCCAATCAAAGGAAATTATTTACATAAATCTATTTATGAGAAGGAAATGTTAGAAATAGTACATGCACTAAAGAAATGGTGACCTTATCTAATGGGAAGACACTTCAAGGTAAAAAATGATCATGATAGTCTTAAACATTTTTTGGAACAAATACTATCTTCAGAAGAGCAACAAAAATGGGTCACAAAGATGTTGGATTATGACTTTGAAATAATATACAAAAAAGGGAAGCTAAATTTTGTTGCAGATGCACTCTCAAGAAATAATGAAGAGGTGGAAGCATTGCTTTGTGCCATTTCTATTATCCAGCCAGATTGGATAACCGAAGCAAGGAATGAATGGAAGAAGGACGAAGAAGTGTCGACACTCATTCAAAAGTTGCAACAATATCCTAGTACATATTATACATTTAGTTGGAAAACTGATTCCTTATGGTACAAAAATCACTTATATATTTGTACGAATTCCCAACTCAAACAAAATATTCTTTTGGAATTTCACACTTCTCCTTTAGGAGGACACTCTGGCTTTTTAAAATCTTACCACAGGGTGAAGAAATAATTTTTTGGGATGGCCGTAAATCTAATATTCAAAATTTTATGGTGGAATGTATAGTTTGCCAAAAAAATAAAGTTGAGACAATTAAGACCCCGGGTCTTCTACAACCTTTATCCATTCCAAGTCAATGATGGGAGGATATTTCAATGGATTTTATCATAGGTTTACCTAATTTCGAAGGAAAGAGTGTCATCATGGTGGTAGTCGATAGACTTACCAAGTATGCATAATTTTGTGCATTATCTCATCCATTTAAAGGAAGTACAGTTGCTACTATATTTATGGACACAATTCAAAATCTACATGGAAACCCAAAGATTATTGTGAGCGATAGAGATCCCATTTTTACTGGAAATTTTTGGATGAAGTTATTTTTTTGTTTGGGTACTCAACTAGCTCATAGCTCATCTTACCATCCTCAATTTTATGGTCAAACTGAGATAGTGAATAAATGTTTGGAAGTATATCTTCGTTGCTTTGTATCTGATAAACAAACACAATGGGTCGACTGTTTACCTCTCGCTAAATGGTGGTATAACACTTCCTTTCATATAGAAACAAAAATGACCCCTTTTATGGCAGTTTATGGATATCATCCACCATCCATCACATCATCTTTAAGAGAAAATTCTAAGGTTCAAGCAATGGAAGATCACATATAATGTAATATTCCCAATTAGCCCAAGCTGATGGGAATATACAATTTTGTTTCATTTTCTTGTTGCATAAATAAATGTGTAAAGGAGGACATGAAAAACTCCTAAAAAAGGTGAATAAATCAATGCCCCATGTGAACAAGGTTAAATCTGGGCTATGTAAATAAAACAACCTTATGTGTGAAAGGGGTTTGAGCTATTTGACTAGGTCAATCATGACCAAATCAACAGCGCAATATAGATGCAATGAACCTCTTTGATGCACCGCGCAGTTTTAGTTGGAGGCTACACATGTGAAAGAAGCTAAATCATTGAGGTGTTTTAGGGTTTGGCAAGATTTATATCTTATAAAAGGAAGAGGTGAACAACATGAGAAGGTTGTTGATTGTATTTTATTTTTCTAAATATATTGTCTATTTAGACATATATCATTCTCTTGGCTGTTTAGCAGAGAATAATGTTGTTTAGCACTGGGTGTTCCTAATCGGGAATCCCACCTCTTTCCTTGAGAGGCCTCTTGGAAGAGTCTTGCTTGTCTTCTCCACTATCAAGATTTTTTCCAAGCTTCATCTTACACCTACAACGTTGATCTTGTCGAGGGTTAGGTTGTCCTTGTGAGCTGCAACAAGTGGAGGCTAGATCTACTCAGATCTACACCAATCTAGTGCTCCTTTTCAGTGGGAAAGTATTCTATCCCGTTGGCAAGAGTGTACTGGATCATTGGAGCTTCAGATCTACATCGTGGCATCAAGCCAAACTATTCTTAAAGCCTACAGCGCAATCCCTCTTCCAGTACTGCGTTATTTGCAAGTGTAAAGTTGCAGGGTGTTTTGGAAAACTTTGAAGAGTGATCTCTAGTGATGGGAATCTGCCCTTCACTATGGTAATCCATGGATTTCTGTTCTCTTCCATGTCATATTCAGATTTGATTTGAATAATCCTACAGTTGACTTAGGAATTTTGAATCATTCTGCAGATCTACTCTATGTGCTTCATGTATTGCTGAAAACCTCAAGGGGTATGTAAAGTAGAGACACTAAAGTCTATGGATCTGTCATAGATCTAACTGTTCATGCATTATTTTTCTCTATATCTAAGTTGTAATATTCAGCTATTGTATGCTCTATAAAATAACATTGTCAAGCCTTTTTGCAGTGAATACATGTGTTTGCAATACCTCTTTTGAGGATTTTCTTCTATATCAGTCTTCTAATTCCTGTTATACGTTGTATGGGCCTTATTGAAAATCTGATTTGCTGATGTATATGTAAATTTTGAGCCTCCATATTGGCCTCCTACTTTTGTTTAGCTAAACTGTGTTATTTTTGAAGTATTATTGTTTGTATTGCTTCTTGTTCCCTTTTGGGGATATTACAGTGGTATCAGAGCTATCATCTTGGCACAACCTATTCTTTTTCTATAAAGAGCCAATATGCCTTAAGAAGAAGAAGAACCTCTCACTGACAGAGAGAAGAGGTATCTGAAAAGAAGACAGAAGAAATTTGATTACACCAATGATGACAAAGACAAGGGTAAAGCCCCTGAATCTGGAAGTGGTGATGAAGGAAAGGAGTTTGGAAAAACTCTTTTGAAAGCCATGCAAGATCTTGCTAGAGAGATCAAAGAGATGAGATGGGATAGAATCAAAGAATATCCTAAGGGATTTCATCTTGGAGGAAGCTCTTGCATGTCTCACCACTGGAATGATCAACCAGTGAATCAGCCACAAGTTTCCCAATGCTCCACCATGCCTACCTTTTTGGTTGTGGGAAATGAAGGGTTCCAAGAGAAAGCATCCCTTGAATATGACTTTGAAGAATATGAATATCAGAACCAGAGATTCAAAGATAATCTGAGTTTTCAAGAGTTTTATCACTTGAAGGACAAAATAAGACCAATGCATCGGCATAGAGAGGGTGGATTCACTCAAAATCATGATCGACATCACTCTATGGGAAGATTTTTCCTATCCAATTTTGATGGGTCATCCAATTGTTCTGCCAAAGCATGGGTAGAAAATCTTGACAACTATTTTCAGCTGGACAAGGTCCCAGAAATTGAAGCTATCAAAGTTACAGTGTTGCACCTTGAAGGTGAAGCACATGACTGGTGGTTCCATGCCTTGTCAACATTGGGTTATGCCATTGTTACTGCTTATTCAGAGTTCACTAGAAGATTGGTGGAAAGATTTGACAGAAGAGATCCAGAGGCACCTTTCATGAGCCTTACAAAGTTGAAGCAGTCAGGTAATACTGAGTCTTATATTTCTGAATTTTTGAGATTATTTGTTATGGTTCCTAACTTATCTACAGCAAGAAGGGTGTACATGTTCATCGATGGTCTGGATGAACCTCTTCATGGGTTGGTAAAATCTACCAAGCCCACTACCTTGCATGATGCTATTGAGAGGCTAAGAGACCTTCAAGATGCCTTGCCTAAAGCAAAGGCAAGTTTTTAGAATAAGCCCTCTTTCTCTTCCAAGGGAAAGGAAGAATAAGCTGCTCCTTTCAAGGAGAGCTCATTCAAGAAGCCTCTTGATATTGAAGTCCGGAGAGATCTAAGAAGGAAGAAGCTATGCTTCACCTGTCAAGAACCATGGGTTCCTAGACATATATGTGCTATTGGTAAAGCACATTACATAGAGGTCTTCTCAGATCTTGAAGAAGATGAAGATGATGAAATAAGAAGGGGTCACAATGCTGAAAATGTTGAGGGATATCCAACACCATCAGGAGATGGAAATGGAGCATTTTCTCCTATTGGAGGAACTCTTGCATATTTGAGAGGAGTACCTAAGTACTTGACCTTAAGAGTTAAAGGTTCAATCATGAATCAGAGGGTTTCTATATTGATTGACAGTGGGGATACCCACAACTTCATTGATGCCCATCTTGTGCAAAGGAGGGCAACACCCACTGATACTTTTGAGGGATTCTCTGTTTTGGTCCTAAGAGATAGAACAATGCAATGCATGCATTATGTCCCATCACTTTCAATCACTAAGGAATCCTACACTTTGGTGGATCAATTCTTTGTAGTTGACATACGAGACACCAATATCATTTTGGGTGTTCAATGGTTGATTACATTGGGGAAAGTAACCATTGATTGGAAGGCTCTGCAAATGGAATGGGTGGACAAGGAGAGTGGTGAACCTCAAATGATCCAAGGCATGCGTACTTACCCCTCACATACCACTTCCACAAAAAAACAGAGATGGATTTGCGAAGTGGAAGCAAGGACCTCACAATCCCATCAATTATATTCATTAGATATCTACATGGGACATTCTTATCTGGTGGAAAACCACCTGGGAGGCCACCTGATTCATATTTTGTGGGGGAGACCTCACAAATTTCTGCTCAAAAATTAGATATAGGAGGGATTGGAGCACTTGAAGACACAGCTACAGTGCTGGGAGACTTGGGTCAACTCAATAAGGAGGGAAATCTTCTTCCCTTATCATTATCACCCACTCTCATTTCTAGATCTGCATTGTGGGAAGAGAATAATGGGAGGATCAACCTTCCAAAACACACCTTTTGCATAGGAGATGTCAAGGAGGAGACTAGCAACATGACAGACATTTCTGTTGATGTATCATCAGCACTGTCATTATTGGGCAGTGTAGATCTGTATTGGAAATCCCAACTGCTAGTGGATTATTCCAAAGATCTTCACACATGTATGATACTTGATGACCAGCTGCATGAAGAGGGCTACTTAGTCCAAGGGGGAGTCATCTATCATCATGGTAGGATCTTCTTTTTCTAGAGCTTCTAAGCTGAAGCAGAATATACTACAAGGAGCATACAAAGAGTTATGTTTCAGCCATATGCATTCCATGAAGATCTACAACATCATCATGAGGAGCTTTGATTGGGAAGGCTTGAAAGAGGAACTACATCAGCATTTTCAAGGGTGCATGAGCTATGTGGAGTTGGGGTAGCCAAGGGACTCTATGCAAGAGTCATTCCAGCCATCTCTTCCTTCTTTTGTGGTTAAATATAAGTATTTTTCACCTGTTGACGATGACTGTTTGTTAAAGCCAAGTTTTCTAGCAGCTGATCTCAAAATTTGTCAAATTTGCCAGCTGGAAAACACCCATAAACATTTTTTCCCTCCTAACCTTTTCAATCAGCCCATGATGAGATAAAACCTCATTGTCAAGCCCGATCTAGCCTCAGCCATACTAGCTTGTCCATCAGCTCCAAAGAGAATAATCCAAATCTGTCCAAGAAGTCTCCCCTAAGTTAGGTAGTGGCGCTTTAGGCATTTCTCCCTTGGAAAACTATCCTAAAGCCAAAGAACCTCTGTCTAATATCAACCAGTCCTAGATCACCTTCCTATTCTGCAAATAAAGTTTGATTATACCCTTAGGTCGCGCCACTAACAAGCCTTGATGTCTCGGCAATACATATGCCACAAATAAAGTTGATATTAGGTGGATGTACATTGTTTCAATGTCTTTTTCAAAGAGCAGAAGTATATTAGTGTTCCAGAAGACAATATTAAATTCAACATGAGAAGACAGCTGCTTCTCATGTGGTTTTGAGCCTGGGATGCAAATACTGGACAGAGAGCTATTTCATTAAGCTCCTGCAAACACAATCAAAGGTTAGTGAATTATAAATGACAATAAATGCTCTACAAATATTGGCCAGGCTACCTCTAATTGTCTAAATATGCACAAAGGTATTTGAAAAGAAGAATTACATGTCTCAGAGAGATGCCCTTCATGGCATATTGTCATTTTGTCATTTTCATTTGCTTAAGTATGGATAGGAAGTGAAAGGAAATATAACACTGTTTGAAAACTGATGAAATGGCATCACTGAGAAAACCTCCTCCATAGATGAGTAGAAGGTTGAAGGACTAAGAAAACCTCCTCCATACATGAGTAGAGGGTTGAAAGACTGATAAAACCTCCTTCATTTTACAAGCAAAGGGTTTGGCAATGTGATAAAGGCCTCCTTCATCTAATAAGCAGAGGGCCAAGGACAAAGATTGATTATAGGGTTTTCACTGACTGAAAGGCAAATTTTAAGGGCAGTAGGAGACAATTGAAGGCTTCTGAATAGAAAATGGTGTTAAAAGCAGAGGCAAAGCAGTGGTGCTTTAAAAAGGTGTTTACATGAGTTTCAGTGTTAAAACATAGAATTGAAATACAGTGTGAAGTTAATTGGGTGATTATGAATGAAGAAATATGGTTAAGCAAATGGCCAAGGAAGTAAAAAAATCTTGGTCTTAAATTGACTTCTGCTATCAAATACAAAGAAAACCACTAACAGTGTGTTCATAAACATTTTTCATTTGGCTAAAACAGGGGTTGAAAAGAACCCAGGCATTTGTCAAAAATAGGTCTCCTTCATAAACAAGTAGAAGGCTCACCATTGTTTGAGGGTGAAGAGCATTCATTTTTAGTATGGATTAGATTTCAAAGGGACTGCTGTCAAAATGGTAAAATGAATGAGAAATTCATTATTCTTGCATACTTCCTTCACAAAAGAAAAAAGGGACAGTTTTCCAATTTTACATTCTAACTTCAGCTCATCATCCCCTGCTATACCTCCGTAAAAGTTGAAGACTAGATTACTTTGGAAATCCAAGCCTTGCAAGTTATTGATATAGACCAAGAATAGTTTATTTGCTGCACTTATGAAGTTTAGGATAGGCAGTTTCTCAAGATTGAAAGTTGTGTAGTTGGCACACATTAGCCTCTGTGGATGTTTTTGTTTTTGATGCCTAAATAAGAATATCATTCGAAGGGGTGCATCTACAGTCATTATAAGGCTTTGGGCAGGGTTTGCTTCTAAAAAACAGATATGAATAAAGGGAACAAGTTTCCTCCCTTAATAGGCAAACAGTGAAAAAGAGTTTGGCCTTGAGATGACTTCTTCGCATTGGGAAGGGTCATATCTGTTAAAGACTTTCCAAGCAGCCTCCACAGCACTTTATTATCAACATAAATTGGATAGGGGCCCCTTTGGCGTTTTAAAAAGTCATTTGAGCTTCGTTATAACAAAGACAGCTTTCAAAAAAGCTTCAAAACCCTCATAAAGTAGTTTCAAAGCTAATTGGCCTTTTTGCCTTCAAATGGAATAAGAGACCGTTGCAAGCCCATTTGAAAGTTTCAAAAAAAGGAAACAAATGTTCAAAATCGCTCTCCTAGCCATCCACTGAAGAAACGAGAGAAATTAGAGCAATTTGTAGAGTTTTTGATGGTTTAAAGCCGTGCAGCACGCATGGAAAAGTGCGCGGTGCATTCAGAAGAAAAAATACAAAGGGCTATAACGTTGGCACGGAATGCCTGTAGTGGCGCACGGTGCGCCTATGTGCGCGGTCAAAACTGCCTGAAGGCGGACCCAACACCTTGTTCATTACACGACGCTCTTCCATTTGAATGTGCCGCGCCTATTTGAATGACCAAAATGCCTTCAAAAGGTCTTGAAACCTGCTCAACTCATCAAGCAAGGACCATAAGCCATCTGCAAGGTATTTTTATTTTCCCCCTTGGTGCATTCGAATTTCTAAAGGGTGATTGATGCCATGATTTTCAAGACTAAAACAGTGGTTGGAGAGTAGGTTGTTTGAGAAAAATCTGAGGTTTTTGTTGCCATTGCCCAAGATTAGTATAGTAAAAGGTGGTGTGCTTATATTAGTTTCAAAAGGCCTAAATTGCCTTTCAAACAAATTAATGAACCATATGCTAGTGACTAGACAGAAAGCACAGTGTTAGAGGTTTTCAAATTGCTGAAGGTGTCCTAATAGTGATAAGACAAAACTAACCTCTGTCAACAAGGTCTAAAGTGAAAACAATGTTATAAGGTGGAAGCAGTATTTGTAAGATAAAAACAGTGTTTGTAAGATGAAAACAGTGAGCCTAATTTGAAAATAGTGGTCATAGTCTGAAAGCCTTGTCACTTCAAAAGTGTCCCTTTGAATGGTAAAAGAGCAAAAATCTGTCCAACCACCAAATTTCCATAAAAAAGAGTATGCTATGAAGATCCTTTGAATCAATTTGAGGGTGTTTTTGTCTACTTGTGTATAAGAACTAGTGAACAACAGAAGAAGCACTGTTTGAGGGAGGGTGTTTTTTGGTTTTTGTCTAAATACAAGGCTGTCTTGTTTCTACCAAAACACAAAGGATCCTTGTGACCTTACCCAAACACAATAATAATTTGACTGTGTGCTTTTCATTTGACAAAAGCTTGTTGATTGGCATAAAGGAGGACAAAACAATGATTTATAAGGAACATAAGGTTGGTATTGGAGGACTATTTCACACAGCATTTGAAGCAGTTTGCCTTGGTCAAACAGTGACTAACAAGGAGGACAGGGGTGTGTGCTTGAAAAACATTCCAAAGGCCATTTGAGACAGCTTGGTTTTGCAAAGAACATTCAAAACAAAATGCCTCCCAGGAAAGACAGTAGGAGTGGCCTTCACAGGAGATTTGAGCCTGTTTCCACGAAAGAAGTAAATGCTCATCCATCAGTCCTTTTTAACCCCGCCGAAGAAATCCAAGACAGTGGCAAGAATGATGAGAAAAGTATCAAGGGTAAAGAGCCAATGGAGCATGTGCTAGCTGCCTCTCCTAGGCAAGGGGTCATGCTCTCTTCTCCGAAAGTGGCCAAGCCCCGGACATCAAGGAAAAGGGTGCCTAGAGTTGTAACTCCAAATGTTACTAGGGCCCTCCGAAGCAAGGGAAAATTGCCCAAGAAGCCCATTGTCGAATTTCCCAAGAGGAGGAAGACTAAAAGAGCCACCCAAAGCAAAGGAAAGGAGAAAGAAGAAAGCAGTCATGAAAAGGAAAGGGAATTCGACATCATCCAAATCCAAAGTGATGATAGTGACAATGAAGCCCGGATCCTAGAAAATCTCTTGATCAATAGAGAAAACCAAATTGATGCTTTGAGGACTGATCTTGATAGGGCTAGGAACTACAATCACTTTTTGCAAGTTCAAAACAAGCAGATGAGTGTCCATATGGCTGTATATGAGACACGGGCCATCAAATACAAAAAGGAGGCCTCCAAAGCACAAGTGAGATTGGAAGAACTCATGGGTGAGTTCGATGAGAGCGAAGGCGAAGATCAGCCCAAGCAAAAGAGGCCAAGAACCATGGGGCTCAAAAAGGCCCTTGAGAAACAAAAGGAAGAAGAAGATGCCCTTCTCCAATCTACCCCTCTCACTACATTGTTCGAACAAGAGATAGAGAACAATCGGGAAGCATGGCTTGAGAGAGTTAATGATCACTTGGAGAAGAAATTGGAGAAGGCAAATAGAGACTTGGACCTTCAACGGAGGATGACCGGGCATTATAAAAAGCTAAATCAGTTTGCCTGACGGAAATTGAAGGTCGCTCAGAAAAAACTCAAGGAGGCTAAAGGGAAGCGCCCGGCACCAAAATTGAGGAAAGACACCTCAAAGATCCAAATTTTGGCCTTAGCTTCCCAACATGTTTCTAAAAACTCTTGAGGGTCATGCTCGCCAAATTTGGGCGAAATTCGACAAATTTTGGTTTTTTGTCATTTTTGGGTTTTTGGCTAAAACTCATGGGCATCGCCATTTCAGTTTGGGGCATCCTCAAAGGATGAAAATGGAATCATTAGATGCCATAATTTTAGGGGCATATACTCAGTGATTTTCAGATCAATTGAAGATCATTTTCTCCCCCAAAATGACGAAAAACACTCGCTTTTCTACACTCTGCCCCATTTATCAGCAAGGCTTATTTTTTGAATTTTTACACACAGATCTATTTTTTGGAGGACTTCTAGTGGTAATTTTCGAGAAAAATAAACATTTTCAGAAATTAGACACTCAGAGCTTTCCAAAAAGCTATCCCAAGCCTCATTTTGACATCGGGAAGGCCTCCAAAAGTTGTTGGCAAGTCAGGGGACCTTTTGCTGATGTATTTCTTGAGTATTTTTGTAAAAATTGAACCTTTCAAAAGTGACTTTTCTTCATGTGCGTTTAGCTATTTTTGTACATGATAAGTTATGAAAAGTCAATATATTTCCTTTTTTTAGCATTTTTGAGATATTTTGTGCCTTGGGCTTTGCAAAGCCTCAAGGACAAAATCAGATATTTTGGATAGGCCAATGAGATTGCAAGTTGAACTAAGAGGTTTTCCTCACTTTGGCCTATATATTCCAAAGGCTTTCATTGTAAACAAGGCTGAACTTGATGAATAGAAGCAATATATGGTTATACAAGCTTGGAAGAAACACTTGTCTCATGCTTTTGGATAGTTTCTTGGATGTTTTTGGATGATGAAAGAGGATTGTTGTTGGATTCCATGACTTGGTAGAATGGTATAGTGTCTCTCTCTCTATTTTGTTTCTTAGTTTTCATTCATAATTCCATGTTCTTGCTTGCTATAAGATAGTAGAGAATAGACTTGAGACATGCCCTTGGAGGCACCTCAAGTTTCCTATTTCTTTATAGCTTCTATGTTTTCTGCCTTCTTAGTCATATCAAAGAATCCTTGATTGCTCTTTGATAACTAAAGAATATTGTTTTCTTGTTTCATTTATGGTTTTATGCATGCTAAGTATGATTCACGGTATGCCCTGCTTACTCATGGCTAGTCATAGCTCCACCTATGAAACCTCTCTTTGATTGATTAGATTGTCATTTGTTGAACCAAGGAGGTCTTGTACTGATCTTGCCCTTTGCCTAAAACTATGCAATATTGCTTCAAAGTGCCCAATAGCTTGAAATACTATGCTTAGGCATTCCTTCATAGCGATTTAAGTTGTTTGTTTGTCTTAAATGTATTTCCCCAAAGTCTGATAGCCATTTCCTAAAGTTAGAGAGTCATATATCTCTATGCATGGCTTGAATGTTTATTTCTATGCATTGATCAATTTATAGTTACATTTCTCATGATTAATGGTTAGCCCTACCATGTTTATGTCAGCTATTAAACTATTTATGTTTGAAATCCTTTGTTCTTCACAAATTTAATGTCCATCTCACTCCATTTTACCCAAAGATCCATTTTACCTCGAATCAAATCGGCCCTTCAGCAACCTTGTATCACCATCTGAAAGCTTTCTTGACCTTTTCGACCCCATAGCCCAGTTGATCTGACATCTTTTTACCTATCTTATTCTTTGATCAATTCATACCTCACAACCTCAAAACCAAAAACCTACTTCATAACTAGCCTAAAATCAAGAACACAATAATCAAGCACACGGATATCCCTTACACAAATAGAGAGCCCTCTTTGAGTCCGGAAAGGTAGGTCCTTGGGCTCCAAAGATTGGTTTTTTGACTTTCATTTGGCTTGTAAGCAGCCCAAATCACGGGACCCTAACATTTTGAAAGAGGAGAAAGATCCATGTAGAACTCCATGTGTATGAGAGACATTGTTGGTAGATAATCTGATCATGTAAGGCAAGTCTTATTTTCTGATTGTACATGTTCTTTTACCATTTTTATGTAGGCCATGACTCCTAAAAGGAGTAATGTATCATGTAAATCTCATGCCAATTCTTGGGCCACTAAAATTTCTGAACTTGGCCACTCCCTTGATGTACAAAGGGGGATTTTCTTTCATGATGGGTGCTTCCCAAAGGCACCAAACATATCTCACATTCTCATCCATAGTGAGATAACATAGGCAGAAAGTAAGTGGTGGGGAGACCACTTACCACACCTTGATATGATGCAGGAAAGAGATTCTCTGCGTTGGTATCATATGTGGGACTATGACCCACCTCCTAATGCTCAATTTTTTTTTGTTTATGTGTAGTTTTGCTTCCATACATTGATGATGTACTTTTACCATTTATGGGATTGTATGGAGGGAGGATGGGGAGCATGTATGCAACTCATGGGATGGGAAATCTCTCTGTATGTTTTGCTACATGTTTTAGGGAGAGTATTGGTTCAACCCTTTTTTTTCATGTGAGTTCTTGACTCCTTGTGGGATGGACTATGCACATCTCATATTGACTTTGGAGGAACAATCATGGAGGGTTGGATTGGTGAACACTTAGCTTATGAAGAAAGCTTGATTCATGATGGTGTCACCAATAGAGGAGGAGAAGTCTTTCAGCACTCACCCTATCAATTGCTTGAGGACAAGAAAAATTTGGAGGGGAGGACTATAATATTCCCAATTAGCCCAAGATAATGGGAATATACAATTTTGTTTCTTTTTCTTGTTGCATAAATAAATGTGTAAAGGAGGACATGAAAAACTCCTAAAAACAGTGAATAAATCAATGCCCCATGTGAACAAGGTTAAATCTGGGCTATGTAAATAAAACAGCCTTATGTGTGAAAGGGGTTTCAGCTATTTGACTAGGTCAATCATGACCAAATCAACAGCGCAGTCTAGATTCAATGAACCTGGTTGATGCACTGCGCAATTTTTGTTGGAGGCTACACATGTGAAAGAAGCTAGATCATTGAGGTGGTTTAGGGTTTGGAAAGATTTCTATATTATAAAAGGAAGAGGTGAACAACATGAGAAGGTTGTTGATTGTATTGTATTTTTCTGAATATATTGTTTGTTTAGACATATATCATTCTCTTGGCTATTTAGCAGAGAATAGTGTTGTTTAGCACTGGGTGTTCCTGATTGGGAATCCCACCTCTTTCCTTGAGAGGCCTCTTGGAAGAGTCTTTATTGTCTTGTCCACTATCAGGCTTTTGGCCAAGCTTCATCTTACACCTACAACGTTGATCTTGTTGAGGGTTAGGTTGTCCTTGTGAGCTGCAGCAAGTGGACATTAGATCTACTCAGATCTAGGCCAATCTAGTGCTCCTTTTCAGTGGGAAAGTCTTCTATCCCATTGGAAAGAGTGTACCGGATCATTGGAGCCTCAGATCTACGTCTTGGCATCAGGCCAAAATTTTCTTAAAGCCTACAGCGCAGTCCCTCTTCCAGTATTGCGTTATTTGCAACTGTAAAGTTGCAGGATGTTTTGGAAAACTTTGAGGAGTGATCTATAGTGATGGGAATATGCCCTTTACTGTGGTGATCCATGGATTTCTGCTCTCTTCCATGTCATATTCAGATCTGATCTGAATACTCCTGTAGTTGACTCAGAAATTTTGAATCATTCTATAGCTCTGCTGTAGAAAATCTCAGATCTACTCTCTATGCTTCATGTATTGCTGAAAACCCCAAGGGGTATGTAAAGTAGAGACACTATAGTGTATGTATGTATCATAGATCTGATTGTTCATGCATTATTTTGCTTTATATCTAAGTTGTAATCTTCAGCTACTATATGCTCTATAAAATAATGCTATCAAGCCTTTTTGTAGTGAGTACATGTGTTTGCAGCACCTCTTTTGAGGATTTTCTTCTATATCAGTCTTCTACTTCTTGTTATACATTGTATGGACCTTATTGTAAATCTAATTTGCTGATGTATATGTAAATTTTGAGCCTTCATATTGGCTTCCTACTGTTGTTTAGCTAAACTACGTTATTTCTAAAGTAGTATTGTTTGTATTGCTGCTTGTTCCCTTTTGGGGATATTACATATAGTATGAACAAGAAGTTATCCAACTCTTAAAGGATAACATAATTTGGCACAAAATCAAATGAAACAATAGGCAGATCAACATCGCGATTGAAAGTTTTCATGTAGGAGACTGGGTATTTTTACAGCTACAACGATAAAAACAAATGTCCCTCAAGCAAGCTAAGAAGGATAATACATTATCTCCAAAGTACTATGGTCCTTACAAGGTGTTGCAAAAGATTGGTACTATGGCATACAGATTGGAGATTCTTGTTTCTTCGCTAGTGCATCTAGTTTTCCATGTTTCATGCTTAAAGAAGGTTATAGGTGAAAATATTCCAGTTGAAAAAATATTGCGAGAACTTGATGAGGAAGGAAAAATCATATTGGAACCTAAAGCAATCACCGAAACAAGAACTTGACAGCTAAGAAATTAATAAATTTCATAGTATCTCATCAAGTGGAAGAACTTACCCACTGAAGATTCTACATGGGAGGATGATAATTTTATACAGAAGCACCCATAGCTACTCAAGCATTTAGGACAACACTTTTTTGAAGGAGAGGGGCATGTTGGGTCCCTATATTACTAGTTTAGTCCCTTATTGTTATTAGTGTAGCCCCTTTATTGTTATTATTGTACCCCTATAACCCCAATATTGTTATTATTGTGCCCTTACATTATTATTATTAGGTTGGCTAGGATTATATTGTGGCCCCATGGACTCCTATATATAGAAGGATGATTTGGTCATTTGTATCATACAATAATTGTTCATTTATGTAATTTATTGGAGGTTTCCCCCTCGAAGTGGATGATTTCTAAGGTGTTGATCTCTCTTTTATTCTATTTTTGGAGTTGGTTTCATAACAAGGTATCTCCTATGCTTATTAAATGAAACTCAATCAGTATCTTTACCAACCCATGATAATGCATGGTGGTATCTATGAACTATATTATCTTTTGCACATTTGAGGCCATCCTTCTTAAACTATTTAGCATAAATAAAGGAAGATTGATTTCACCATTTTATAGGAAATTAATTAGTAAACAGATATGGTAGACATATATGCAACCAAACCTTCCTTCACAAGTTATAAATTTCTATAAAATAAAGAGAATATTCCTCCATTTACTTTTAAGAGATGAACTGGGGATACCTTTTTTAAAAATAGAGACATCCATACCTGGGTTTTTGAGTATTAATTTCCATTATTCACAATGGAACTCCTTATTTTTGAACCATCTTTCACCATTCCTTGGAAGTTCTGTAGCCTCAGCCATGAATGACTCAGTCACTGCAAATTTTATATCTCCAATTTCTACTTCGGTTCCATCAAAAGATCGAGCAAAGGATTTTGTAATCTCCTTATGAAAACCATGGAAATTTTCTATGAACCTAAGCCATCTAGCTTTCTGCAACAATTCTTTGGTCTGTGGGTATCCTTCCATGTACTTTTCTCCTACCAATTCTGCTCTGAAAATTAGCCCCATCCTTCTACTATGCAGAGTTCTTCAACCTTCAGAATTACCCTTCTGTTTTATGGAAATGAATTGGTTGTGGATCTGATGGAAGGTTATGGAGGGTTTGTAGGAATAAATAGATGGTATGGGTCTTGGAGAGACATAGAAAAGTATTTCACGTCATAGATCATGAACGTTAGTCATCAATGAGGGAGTTAATGATGGACCATTATGCAACTTATTACAAAGGATGTGGCTGATATATACTACGATGGAGATTGTGATCAAATAAAATGATGAGTTGTCAAGGAAACATATGAATATTCATCTTATACATGTTTCATGTTTTAACCTTGCTATTACAAATAAATTTTTTCACTTTAACTTTATAACTTAACCTTTTTGTTTGTTGTTTTCTTTGTTGTTGATCCTTAGGTAACCTTTTTAGCATGTTGGTATTCAAAAAATAATCCTTCAATTCCTTGCAATCATCATGTTTCAGAACTGCTTAAGTGGCTGTAGAATTAAATTAGCTGCAGAATGGAATCAGCTGCAGAACGTGATCAGCTACATAATAGAATCAACTATAGAATGTAGTCAACTGCAGAATGTGCTCAGCTGTAGAATGTACTCTATAAAAATAATGAAGTATGGAACATGAATATGAAATGGAATGGGTGTAAAAATGGAATGGAAGTGGAATATGACTTATGGAATGGAATGAGTGTGAAAATGGAATGAAAGTGGAGTGAGATGGAATGAAACCGTAAAATGAAATGAATTTGCAGATTATGAACTACAATGAATGTAGTTTTGTGTCACTACTTATTACATAAAAGAAAATGGAAAACATAGGATGTCAGAAATCTCTGGTTTTCACCCTGTATTTTCTGTATAAGTATGCCAATCATTGATTGGTTTTCACACATACATTTTTATTTTTATTTTTATGTTTTTACTTTTATATTTTATATTTTTTTATTTTTATTTTTATGTATGTAGGAAAAATAAAAGCTAAGTTAGTGAAGAAGAAGAATTCTTCTTCACTAACTTCATATCAATATTATATTGGAAAATCTTGACAAACTCTTCTTTTTAAAGTGGTTTATGATATACTTTCAACCGATGACCATTTACAAGAAGAGGTATATTTTCTTCATCTATTTTCCTTTTCTTTACTGCTCCATTATCAAAGAATTTTTCAATCTCATATGGCCCAAGCCAATGAGTCTGAAACTTTCCCTGAAAATCTTTGAATTTTGAATCGAACAAAAGTGTCCAATCCCCTACTTGAAACTTCATCTCCTTGATATACTTATCATACCATTTAGCCCTTTGCTGCTAGACTATACTGTTTCTTTGAACTGCATCTTGTCTGATTTCATAAAGCTCATTGAACTGCTCTAATCTATGTTTCTGTGCTTCTGATAAATCAAGTCCCAATTGGACTTCCATCTTGAAGGTTCCGATATGAAACTCTATAGGGAACATAAATTTCTTCCCATAAAGAAGTTCATATGGAATATGTCATGCTGTGTTCCTGCATGTAGTTTTGTAGGCCCATAATGCTTTAGGAAGCCTTTCTGCCCAATCTCTTTTGTGTAGATGATCAGTCTTAGTGCGAATTCCTTCAATCACCTTATTGGTAGATTCAACTTGACCATTTTCTTGTGGATGATAAGGAGTAGACTTTCTGTGCTTTATCTTGTAATCTTCCACAAGACTTTTCACTACCTTTGATGTAAAATGAGTTCCCTGATCTGTCACAATTTCTCTTGGAACACCAAAACGAGTGAAGATTTCCTCAAAAATAAAATTAGCTACATATCCTTCATTAGCAAAAGGTAATGTTTTAGCCTCTACCCATTTAGTGACATAATCAGTGCATACCAAAATATATTTCTTTTTTTTATATGGAGGATTAATAGGTCCTGTTGGAGTCCAGTGATTTGGAAAATTGGAAACCAAATGACAGGGCAACATCAGACCAATCTTTGGAGTCTCAGGACCTAGCCTTTCTGGACTCGGAGAGGGCTCTCTCTATTTTTTTTCAAAGATATAAACCTGTTTTCTTTGAAGCGGTTTATTTTAGGCTAGTTATTAAGTATGAAGTTGTTTGATTGTTTTGGTTGGGTATGATGATCAAGCAGCATAGGTAGAATGAGGAAATCTCTAATTCATTGGCCAATGGAGTCTAATGAAAGTCACGATAAGTTCATAAATGGATCGGGGAGCATCATAGGGAGAATATAACTCGGTTAATGGATCTTCAAGGTCTTTCAGGTGAAATGAGATGGACATTAATTTTGTAAGAATGAAAAGTAGGACTAAGTGAAATTAAGAATCCTTAATCATATGTACTTTTCAATAGAGGGACTTAAAACATTATTTAAACATAAAGAGACAATCAATAGACAAGGCTAACCATAAATTCTACAATCCACACTTCAACAAATAATAATTTAAGACAAACTTTTCCAATGAAATATAGAAGGTGAGAAACTCATTTAACTTCTAGTGATTTCACCTTCAAGGACAAGAAACATTCAAGATTCACATATAATTGCAATTGGAGAAGAGGGAACTCCTAAACATCTTTGATTGTAGCTATGAATATCTCCAAAACATTTATTTAATCAAGTACAAAGGGTATGATAGAAACGAAACCTCTTTAGCAGACTTTAAACAATGGTACTTTGAAGAGAGACTTCAGAAACAATGTTTAAGTGGAAGCAAGTAAGCAGGGAAAATCATAAATCATGCTTGAGACCAAATGTATTAAGCTATCCATGAAATAAAAAAGCTTAGGGGTTCTAGAGAGAAATTAAGAAGTCTCTAAAATATCCTAACAGAGGAAAAAATTAAGGCAGTGTAGAACAAATAGAACTAAGGTTCTTTCAAAAGACATTTCTTAGCCTAAACCGTTTTCTCTACTGAAACAGAGAATGATGTAAACATAATGAAATAGGAAATAACAATAATAGATTTAGAGTACTTCACCAACAACCAAGGTCAGGGATCCTGTGATCTAGCCTCCTCCATCAACAAACAAATCAAAGCATCCACAAGTTCCAAGACATCAATTTCTTTTCAACTTCCACAAGACTGTGTATTACTTCAAAGAGTCATCAAATGCCCACCAGATAATGAGTTCAAATGCAATATTTATGATGAAAATGAGGAGGTGGAGCTAATTTAGGGTTTAGGTGTCATTGATTACAGATTTAATGGATTCCTAACCTTGAAGACCATGCAAGGCTCAAGGCAGGAATATCTGCTACTTCTTTGTTTTAATAACTTCTGTCTTAACTCCTAAGGAAAGATAGGAAATTTTTTTGACTTTAAGGCCTTTTCATAAATTCTTATAATAACTGTCTGTCAGATATAAAATATCTTTGACTCAACTCAATAACTTCCTAATGCTTTATTGAAGGAAACAAAGCATTAGGTGGCAAAATATCTTCATGAGGAATAACTGCTATAAGCTGAGTCATTCGGAGTTGTCTTGGGTTTATCTGCCACTCTGTCTTATATTCAATCTCTGTCTTTAAACTTTAAACTCTAATTTTACCCTTTACTATCTGCTTATCTTTGTTCAGTTTATTTAATCATTTTTTTATTTCTTTTTATCCTTTTTCCTTTATCCTTTTGTCTTTCCACTGCCTTCTTTTTGTCCCTAATTTCTGCCTTATTGGGATAATATTTTGATTTATTCTTTGAACTATGATTAGCGCCCTTTAAAATTTAATCTTCTGTTATTCATTGTTCCCTTTGACTGAGTTGACCTTCTGTGTGCAGGGGAGGCCTTTTTCTGTGACATGGAGGGTTTCTTTTGATCAGTTGATGATCATGTTTCATCACCTTTAAATGTTTGTACAGACCCTCTGGCCATTAATTTATCCTTTATGAGCCCTTGGATTGTCATCCAGGCTCTTTGTGGACAATTTAGCGACCTTGCGGAGCCATGTTCATTTATGTTCTCCATTAAACCTGAAAAAACACAAACAGTTAGGTTAAAATCCCGCAGGGAGTGGGTTTACTGCTTATCAGGGGGTTTGGAGCTATAAGTAGGTCACTGTAGAGGAGGAGGAGGTGTAGAGGGAGGGTTCCGGAGGTGGAACCAGGCAAAAAATTTGAATGGAGGCGGGAAATTTTGAAATATGGCGTAGAGGCGAAGGTGGTTTTTGAAAACCACAAGTGGTTTATCGCACGCATTGGAGGTGGTAAGTGGTTTGGGGTGTAATGGACGCAATACCATAGAGTGACTGTCGTGTGGTAGGCGGAAAACCACCTATTTCATGTGGTTTAAGGACTTTAAAACTTGTCACAAGTTTTTGTGCGATATGGGATTTGGGTTGTTGGATCTCAAGGAGTAAGATCGATAGTGTGGGATGACTTGGGGAATAGGGAGTAGGTTTGAAGGGTGGAGCCCAGGAACAGGTGTCGGGCTGTGGTTTGGCGGCAAGGTTAAAGTGGAAGGCAGGGCCCACGTTTTTAATTAACCCAAGGTTTATGGGTTTTATAACAAGGCTCAGGGCTAAATAAAATGAAAGGGGCGAAGGTTATTTAAAATAGGGGGGAAGGGGCTAGGAAATAGCGGAAAGGTCTGGTTATATGGGGGTGAGGGGACCGGTAGCTAAAAGCAAAAAGGGCTTAAGGCCTATTTTCATTCAAAGGGAGGATTTTTAAGACATAAAAAAAGGTTTTATATAAGGTTTAAAAGGCCCGATAGGTTAGGAAATTTAGTTTAAAACAATTTAAAAGGGACTTTTACATTGTTTCTTAGAAGAAACTGAAGAGAGGGGGTACCTTTATGAGGGTTTTTGGAGGAAGGGAAAAAGTGGGTTTTTTCAGAGGAAGAAGGCTTATGAATGAGAGTGGAAGTGTGGTGATGAAATGAGGTAAAACAGGCCCAAATAATTAAGTCTTATTTGCGGCAGTGGGTATAATTTTTAGGAGACAGAGAGGGGAAAAGATAGTGAAAATAGTTTTATCTTAGGATGATGAAGGCAGTGAGATGTCTAGAACTCACAATATCTCTCAGTTTTTGTTTCTAGAAATCTATGATCATAATTTAGTGATCTTTGGATGTCTGCCAAAAATGTTGATGACTAACACTGGCTCCACTTGGGGAGGACAACTCCTTTTGGAGGTGTTCAGAACCTTTAGTTCATCAAATCTCTGAGTTTTTGTAGACCAGTGCCTTCTCCATTGGGCAAAGTTTTCCTTCTTCAATTTTCTGATAATTCCTTTGAAGTGATGATCTTCATAATCTGCAACAAATTATGTTCTTTAACATCATTTCTACCTACCCAACCTACTTGTCCTAACATTTTTCTCCTTTGAGTGCACTTGAATTGGAAAAATCTTGATATTTTTATTTTTGAAATAAAAAATAAACTATCTACTTCAAACCTTATTGCTTCCAAGAGTTCATATTAAGCTGATGAACTCTTTTATTCTCTACCTATGCTACTTGTCTACCAAGATTAATTTGTTTGGTAGAATTTATTCTCTAATCTATTGACATAGAAATTGAAAACATGGTTAGAATTAGGATTAGGCAGTCTGATTGACCATGGTTTGTAGCATTGGAATAAGCTGCATACAAACATTATTTTGCATAAAAAGTAACTAGGAAGATAGGGCTGAGATCTATCATTTATTTTACATCCTTATCTTCCTCTTTGGTTCTATTTTGAGCATGTGGAACCAGTATCTTATATTCCCTAATATATCTTTCTTGACAAGTTAAGTCTAATATAATCTTGACAATCATTGTTTCTACTAACTTATCAACATAAATTTAAAGCATGTTCAACCATGATTAGGCTAAATGACTGAACAAGATATTCTTTGGAATCATTAGTGGCATTTAGACTTTCACACTTTTAGTAGTGATGTTTTTTGGGTATGGGGTTGTACATATTTTGAATCTGCCCTATTTTTCTTTTTCTTGCTTTCATTTTTTTGTGGTTTTTGTGATTTTCTCATGCAATGTTTATGTATAATGAATAAAAACTTTGAAATTGGGACTCTTGATAGAAATAGTGCTTGAGCATCCTGCCATTCACAGGACCTCCAAATAACTCTTCTCCATTCATCTCTTGTCAAAAGAAAGCATTATGACCCATAATGGAATGAATGATATAAGGCCCTTTCCATAGATTCTCAAACTTGCCATGTTTACCTTTGTCTTCCCTCCTAGAATCCCATTTTAAGACTGCATCTCCAACTTGGAAATTGTTTTCTTTAGTTCTTCTGTCAAATATATTCTTGATACCCTCTTGAAATCCCTGTGTTCTTTGGTAAACCTCCTCTCTTGACTGTTGTAAATGAATGGTCAAGTTTAGCCTTCTCTGCATGTCATTTTTTTCTAATTGTACTTCTTGGAGGATTTTTATGACCAGAACTCGTAAAGATGTTGGGAAGACTGCATCCATGCCATATACTAGCTGATAGGGGGACATATTTATGGATTTCTTGGTGGTTAGCCTATCGACCCATAATGCATGAATCAACTTACTGTGCCATGATTTTTGGTTCTATTCCAGCAGCATCTTGATAATTTTGACCAGACTCTTGTTGGAGGATTCAGCTAGCCCATTTCCCTGAGGGTAATAAGCAGTGGAATGCCCCAATGTGATATGATATTTATAGCAGAAGTCAACCATTATTTTGGATTTAAAGGAAGCAACATTATTTGAAATGATATTTATAGGACAACCAAATCTTGACAGGATGTTGGCCTCAAGGAACTTGATAATAACTGAATCTGTCAGATTTCTAGAGGGGATGGCTTCTATCCACTTAGTGAAGCAATCAGTGGCAGTGAGGATCCATTTATGTTGTGCAGATAAGGGAGGATGGATCTATCCAATGAAGTATAAACCCCATTTTTGGAAAGGGGCTTCAACAATGATGGGATGCAAAGGTAAGGGTAGGAATTTTATTTTGCCATAAAAAATTTGACAGTTATGGCAAGTCATGACTATTTTTTGAGTATCAAGGAAAAGGGTGGGTCAGTAATAGCCAGCTCTAAGGATCTTATTTGTTGTGGTTTTCTAGTAAAGGTGGCCTCCGCATTCTCCTTCATGCAGCTCATGCATGATTTTTCCTGGATCAATCTCAAGAAAACATTTAAGCAATATTCCAACAACATTTTTCCAATATCGAACAACATCCAAAGTGCAATAATTTAAAGATTTCTGTTTTAAGAACCTAGCTTTAGTTTTTGATAAAGAATGAGAAGTATTGAGATAAAGAAGCACATATATGATATCAGCATCCGAAGGTGAATTCAAAAATGTTTCTTCAATGTATGGAGCTGTGAACTCTTCTATTTCTTCTAAAACATCAACCATATTCATATCTAATGCTTGGAAATTTGACTCAGCCATAAGTTCTGCTAATCCCTATCCTTTAATAAATTTTGTAGGCCTGATTTCTAAATAATATTCTAAGATTATAGCAATCCATTTTCCCCTTTTACCATTAGGGTCTTGACTTAGAATATCCTTGAAAACTATATGTGGGAAAAAATCAATGATATGAGAATGTAAAATGTAGACCCGGAAGTCTTTTAATGCTTTTACCAAGGCTAGGGCTTGTTTCTCCATGACGTTGTATTTGAGTGGAGAATCTCTTAAGGACCTACTAAAGAAGGATATTGTTAGTTCTTTCCCCATTGAATTCTTTTGCAATAACACTACAACTATGTTGTGTTCAGATGAAAATGAAAGATGTAGAAATATTTGGTGAAATCAGAACTGTTAAGAACTGGTGTTTGATTGAGAGCTTGTTTCACTAGTTCAAATGATTGTTTGGCCTGTAATTTCCATTTAACACCTAACTCCTTTTTTAGCATGTTTGTGATATTTCTTAATAGTTCAGCAAGGTTGGGGATGAACCTCCTTAAAAAATTGATCTTTCCAATGAAATATTTAAATTCTTTGAGGTTTCTAGGATGGTTGATTTTCAATATGCCATCAATCCTTTTGGGATCTACTTTGATTCCTTATTCAGACATTATGTGGCATAGGATTTTCCCTTTCTGAAGACCAAAGAGTTTTTTCTTGGGATTCAAATATAGTCCATATTTTTTGCATTTCTCAAAAAAATTTCTTAAATGGATTAAGTGTTATTTATCAGTTTTGGAGAAAAAAATGATGTCATCAAGGTAAATTATTATGAAATAGCCTATGCCTTCTAAAAAAAGCTATATCCATGAACCTCTGGAATGTGGATCCTGCATTCATCAAACCAAATGGCATTTTAACATACATGAATGTACCCTCTGGAGTGTGGTTGATGACTTGGGAGTAATAGCACTTGGTTGTAGTCTAAGAAACCGTCCAAGAGTGATATTCTCTTAGATCCAACGACTTTTTGGAGTATGTGATCCATTTTAGGCAAGGGATAGTTATCTTTTAGGGAGGATTTGTTCAGATTTCTAAAGTCAATGCAAAGCCTAATCTCCTCGGTCTTCTTCCTAACAGACACAAGGTTGGAAACCCACTCTGAGTATCTAAGGGGAACTATGATCCCAACATCATACATCTTTTTGATCTCTTTCTCAACTAAAGGTAATAAAACAGGGTTTATCCTTCTTCGTTTTTGTTTGAAAGGTTTCTGATTTTCCTTAAGAGGAATTTTATGTTGAATAATGTTGGTATCATATGATTTCAGATATTTGTACCCCCATGCAAAAACATCCCCAAACTCTTTGAAAAGTCCAATATATTCTTGTTTTATATCAGTTGGAAGAGTGCTAGATAACTTGATCATTTTAGGTTCACCAATGTTGGCTATGTTATGTTCTTTTACATTAGTTTCTGTAGGCTCCATCTTTGGTTTTTTAGCTACATAATTGAAGTCAAAGAGCTCCTCTAATGGTGTAATACCCCTTGGTATTGTATCATCCTTGCATTGTAAAACCTCAAGGTCCTTTTTGTCTAGATTATCAAATAATTCTGCCTTATAAAGATGTTAAAATTGGTTTATATTAGCAGAAGAGGACAAATCTATTTCAGGGATTTGTTCTCCATCAAAACACTCTTCTTCATGGCTTCAACTAGGTGCTGATATGGTAAAATCATTCCTTGATTGCAAAAAATCATCAATGTGCTTGTCACCCTCAAACACTTGCCAATAGTTTTCATTATCAGGTATTGCAGGCCTATTTTTTACTTTGACATTGAATTTTTCATTTACCTGGGATGTTTGGCAATTGATAGTAGCAAAGGAAAGTTCATTAGCAAGGTTATTTTGATCTCTAGGGATGGAAATGAGTTCATATTTTTCGAACGTTTTTAAGAGATCTAGGGCAGCATTCCTATATTCTCTTAGTCTTGGGTTTTTGGTTGAATACTCCCCTTTTATTTGCCTAATGATCAACTCTAAATCCCCTTGGACTGATATTTTCTTGGCCCTCAAGTTTTTAAGAAAATGTAGGCCAAGGAGGAGAGCTTCATATTAGGCAATGTTATTGGTGCATTGGAAATCAAGTTTGTAGGAATGTCCTTTGTTTGTATTGTTTATCCATACACCATCTCTAGAACATGTTTTTCTACAAAAGCCATCAAAGCTCATTTTCCAAAGTGTCTCTATCTCTTGATCACTATCATTTTTCTGTTCAAGGCTGCTAAAGTTTGAGTTGTTATGTTCTTTATTTGAGGGCAGATTTGACTGTTCTGGTGGACTGAATTCTTTCTCATTTTCCTTTTCTTGTTTTCCGATTTCATCTTCATTGTACAAGATAAAGGAATCTAGATCTGAATGAATAGAGTAAACATGAGTGTTATTTTGCCTATCTATGTTGCTCACCATATATGTCATATGGGATTCCCTGTATAATCTTCTGGTTTGATTGAAAACTGGGATGGTGGCATAAGACATGTCCATTTGAAGGCTCCCTTGAAGTTTGGCTCCCCATGATATGGATAGAAGCATGCCATACTTTGGGGGAATGTCAGATACAACTATGTCCATAACTAGACCCTTAGCATGAATTTGTGCCAAATTGACACATAAATCCTTGATCAGACCCAAGCATTTGACTCTGCTGAAATCAAAGGGATATAGATCATTGTAAGGTTTAGTGATTTATAGGCCTAATCTCTCCATTACCACTTTTGGCATAAGGTTGTGGGAGGCACCAGAGTCTAGAATCGTGCAAGATCTTATAACGTATGTTTAAGCTAACATAGAAGGGAGGGACAACCCCTTCTTGGTATTTTCCTTCAACTTCAAGACCAAACAACAATTCCGGTTTATCATCTATCAAGTTTAAAGTATCAGTATCATTTCCTATATTCAAAGATTTCAAAACTTGATTTTTATATACATCCTGACTTACTAGTTTAGCTAAGGGTATGCGAATTTTGATCTTGGAAATTTTTCCCTCAAGGCTGAAAGGGACTAATGTTTTTGACATATTTACATCTATTTTGTCATACATAGTCTTTTCAGCAATTATGATTTGCTGAGTTTTATTAGGACTGTTGTTTTGGACAGATTTCTCAAGGCCATTAGTAGAAGTGCTAGGGCAGCTTGTGACAACACTCTGTTGGTTAGTTTTGTCTTTATTTGGGTCAGCTTTCTTGGTCATTTTGTTGGCACTGTTGGTTGTTTTTTTAGGCAGATTTTCTGAAGTTTTTTTAACAACAGTGTTTGTGTTTTTGTCATTAGAATCCTCTTGTTTCCTTTTGCTTCTAATATCATATTGTCTGTGAACCTCCATTATAGAGTTTTCAAATCCCAACTGGTAATCTTCAGAATCCTCATTATTGTTTTTAGTTTGGTCTGAGGAGAAGAATCCTTGTTCTTCTTCAGTGAGAGAAACATCACCCTCACTGTTAGATCCTATCAGATTTACATGATTTTCTTCTAACCTCTCTGTCTCTCTTCCCTCCTCATCTACATAATTATCTTTGAAATGAGGCCTAATCTGTTGGTCATTGTCTCTTTGTCTATTCTGAATAGGATCTCTTCTGAAGTTTGGATTTATGTTTCCATTTTGGGGTTTTGTCTGATTCTCCCTAGGAGGTACTCCGCCAGTTAATTTTATCCTCTCTATCATTATTTCCATCACCCTTACTAAGTTATCAATTTTGGCATCAGATGATGAGGTTGATGCCATTGTTTCATCTTTGTATGTAACTCTTTTTTCTAATTTCAACCTAGCTCTTTTCTCAATCAGATTTGCTTCTACACTTATGGCTCTCCTCTGCATATCTTATAAAGTTAAGGGGTCTCTTTCTCTCAGCTGGTAGGCCATGTCTGGATCAAGGCCTTCTGGGAATTTAGCTAAGGCTAAGCCTAAGGGAGGTTTCATGTTTGGGGGAAGTGCGTTGTAAACACTAATAAATCTAGTGCAATAATCTTGGACACTTTCCCCAGTATTTCTTTTGAGGTTTCTATATTCTGAAAGTATTTGGAGAGGGTTCTTTTTAATTTCCCATTTGTTTGTGAATGTTTGGTATAGAGAAGGGAGATAATTTATGCTATTAGGAATTAAGTTTTAAAACCAATTTTTGGCTTCTCCTCCTAAGCTTTGGGAAAATATTCTCATATTAATGGTCTCTTTTTCTATCTCCATGTAGTCAAAGGCATCATCCATTTTATCTACATGTTGTTGGGCAGTAGTAGATTCAGTTCCAGTGAAATGGGGAATTCTGGATTGATAATCATTTGGTAAAGGAACTAGAGGTTTTGGTAACACTAATGGGGCATACCATGCAGCCATGATAGGAAATAATGGGGGATTTACAAGAGGTGGATTTGTGGAAGGGAAAGTGGGATGAAATGGAGTGTTTTGAATAGTGGATGTGTGGATGGGTGTGTTGGAAGTACTTGTACCAGAAAACTGATTTTGAGAAGATTTGTTATGGAAGGAGCTAAAGTAATGGAGAAGTTGAAAATCAGGAGGAGTAGAAGGAGATGCTTCTCTACTAAAATTTTGCTGCAAATCTGTGGGCTCAAAGTCAGATTGGTCAATATCACTATGTGACTTGGTTCTAAATAAGTTCCTTGAATGGTGCAAGTCAAAGTGAGGATCTTTGAAGACTGTAAAGTTTTCAGGGACAGATCTTGTTCTTTGTCCTATCTCATAGTTAGGTCCCGTGATTTGGCTGATTGGCAAGCCAAATGACAAAGTTGTAACATCAAACCAAGATTTGGAGCCCAAGGACCTAGCCTTCTTGGACTCCGTGAGAGGGCTCTCTATTTGTATAAGGGATATATGTGTGTTATATTATTGTATTATGATTTTAGGCTAGTTATGAAGTAGGTATTTTGGTTTTGGTTTTTAGGTTGTGAGGGATGAAACTGATCAAAGATATAAGATAGGTAAAAATATGTCAGATCAACTGGGCTATGGGGTCGAAAAGGTCAAGAAAGCTATCAGACAGTGATTCAAGGCTGTTGAAGGGCCGATTTGATTCGAGGTAGAAAGGATCTTTGGGCAAAATGGAACAAAATGGACATCAAGTTTGTGAACAACAAAGGATTTCAAGCATAACTAGTTTAATAGCAGACATCAACATGGTAGGGAAAACCATTAATCATGAGAAATGTAACTATAAGCTAATTAATACATAGAAATAAACATTCAAGCCATGCATAGAGATATATCACCCTCTAACTTTGGGAAATGGCTATCAGACTTTGGGGAAAACACTTAAGATGGACAAACAACTTAACTTACTATGCCGGAACGCCTAAACATAGTACTTCAAGTTATTGGGCACTTTGAAAACAAGATTTTCATAGTCTTAGACAAAGGGCTAGATCGGAACTAGGCCTCCTTGGTTCAACAAAATGATAATCTAATCAGTCAAAGAGAAATTTCATGGATGGAGCTATAACTAGCCATAGGTAAGCAGGGCATACCGTAAATCATAATTAGCATGTATAAAACCATGAATGAAAATAAGCAACAATATCCATAAGTTATTAAAGAGCAGTTAAGAATTCTTTAATGTGACTAAGGAAGAGGAAAACATGAAAGCTATGAAGAAACAGGAAATTTGAGGTGCCTCCAAGGGCATGTCTCAAATTTTTTCTCTACTGATCTATAGCAAGCAAGAAACATGTATTCATGAATGAAAACTAGAAGACAAAACAAAGAAAGAGACACTATACCATTCTACCAAGTCATGGAATCCAACAACAATCCTCTTTCATCATCCAAGAACATCCAAGAGACTATCCAAAAGCATGAGACAAGTATTTCTTCCAAAGCTTATATGAACATATATTGCTTCTATCATCAAGTTCAGCCTTGTTTACAATGAAATCCTTTGGAATATATAGGCTCAAGTGAGGAAAACCTCTTAGTTCAATTTGCACTCTCATTGGCCTATTCAAAATATCTAAACTTGTCCTTGAGGCTTTGCAAAGCCCAAGGCACAAAATATCTCATAAAATATCTAAAAAAATGCTAAAAGAGGGAATTAAATTGACTTTTCATAACTTCTCATGTGCAAAAATAGCTAAACGTACATGAGGAAAAAACAAATTTTAAAGGTTCAAATTTTACAAAAATACTCAAAATTTACATCAGCAAAAGGTCCCCTGACTTGCCTGCAACCTTTGGCAGCCTTCCCGATGTAGCAACGAGGCTCATGATAGCTCGTTGGAACGCTCTGAGTGTCTAATTTCTGGAGCAACTAAAATTTCCTCAATCTGATGCCTGGAAGTCCCCCAAAAATAGGAATATGTGTAAAAAACCAGAAAATAAATTTTGCTGATAGATCGGGCAGAGTGTGGAAAAAGTGGGAATTTTTCGCCATTTTGGGGGAGAAAATGATCTTCAAATGTCCTGAAAATCACTGAGTGTATTCTACTGGAAATATGGCACCCAATTATACCATTCTCCTCCTTTGATGATCCCCCGAACTGAAATGGCGAAATTCATGAGTTTAGGGAAAAAACCCCAAAATGCCAAAAAACCAAAACATGTAAAAAATCGCTCAAAATTGGTGAGCATGACCCTCAAGGGTTGTCAGCAACATGCTGCGAAGTAGAGGAAAAAATCTGAAGCCCTGATGTGTCCTTTCTCACTTTCCGTGCCGGACGCTTCCCTTTAACCTCCTTAAGCTTGTCTTGAGCAGCCTTTAACTTGCGTCCGGCAAACTGATTTAACTTTTTGTAATGCTTCGTCATTCTCCTTTGAAGGTCTAGATCCCTGTTTTCCCTCTCCAACTTCTTTTCGAAATGGTCATTGACTCTCTCAAGCCATGCCTCCTTATTTTTTTCTATCTCTTGTTCAAACAATGCAGTGAGAGGAGTGGATTGGAGAAGGGCATTTTCCTCTTCTTTTTGCTTCTCAAGGGCCCTTTTAAGCCCCATGGTTCTAGGCCTTTTTCACTTAGGCTGATCATCGCCTTCACTTTCATCAAATTCGCCCATGAGCTCTTCCAACCTTGCTTGGGCTTTGGAGGCCTCCTTCTTGTACTTAGTCACCCGTGTCTCATAAACAACCATATGGACACTCATTTGCCTATTTTGGATTACTAGAAATTGATTGAAATTACTTGCCCTATGAAGATCATCCTTCAATGCATCAATTTGACCTTCTCTTTGGATCAAGAGGTTTTCTAGAATGCAGGCCTCATTATCACTATCATCTCTTTGGATGGAGATGATATTGAATGCACTCTCCTGTTCATGACTTTCTTCCATCTTGCCCTTCCCCTTGCTTTGGGTGGCTATTCTTGTTCTCTTCCTCCTAGGCAAATCAATGATAGGCTTCTTTGGCAATTTACCTTTGCTTTGGAGAGCCCTTGTCACATTTGGAGTGACCACCCTTGGCATTATATTCCTAGCTTTCCGGAGCTTGGCCTTTTTAGGAGAAGAGGGCATGGCCCTTTTACCTTTGTCATATTGTTGAGTTTGTTGTTCTTTCCTCATAGGAATGTTGTGTGTCCTCTGTGCTGCCCTGTTCATCCCTTTTCTGTCCTTTCGTTGTTCAACACTTTCTTCCTCTTTTTCTTGCTGCTGCTCACCCTCATCAATGTCATGCTGTTGTCCTTCATCATCAGTCTTCATCTTTTTCTTCATGCTCATGTCCTTCCTTCTCTTGCTGGCCACTTCCTTCTCCTTCTTCATGTTCCTTTGTTTGTTCTGCAGTAAACTTGAGCTTTTTAGGAGTAGTCCTGCTAAAGGAAGGGGAGGGGCGATGAGTAGGAGATGTAGGGGATGTATGGATTGGAGGGACAGTGGAGAAATCAGGATGAGTAATGAAAACATCCCAAGGGACCTCTCTCTTTTCAAGCTGATGGAGAATGATGATTTTGATGAGAGAATGATGGAAGAGACAGGCTATTTGCTGAGAGGGAGGCCTCTTCTGGACAGTGGAGGCCATTTTCTCAATGCTTTTGTGCAAGAAGAAAGGAAGATTTAGCTGCTTGGTCCTTGTGAAATGCATCAACAGTCGAATGTGATAAGCATAGATTCGGGAGAATCTTCCCTCACAAGTAAATTACTTCATGATAATCTTCATGAGGGGGGCGAAGCTAGCTAAAATGTATGAGAAAGGGAAAATAGCAGGACAAGCATTTATGTGTTCAGGCTTGAGGAAGGGTTTGTAATCATCTCAATCTAAATGGATTTGTTTAAACCATTTCTCACCAATATACAGAATTTTAGTAGCCTTGGATATGGATCTTGGGGAGAACTTGAAGTCAAGGCTAGCCAACTGGAAATGTTTGTCTCTGAACCTCAAAGCGCAAAGGTGTGTTAGAGGAGAGAAACTCTTCACCTCTTGAACCTTTTGGCAAAAATCCAAGCATCCCACCTCATGGAAATTGAACAATACTGAGGGGTGGGCATTCACCTCTTTGGTTGAAATAGGCTCATACCTCTTGTGCAATCCACTTCTACTATCCTGCCTGGGAGGCATCTTGTCTTGGATGTGCTTCTGCAAGACCAAACTACCTCCAAGGTTCTTGAGATGTCTTCTTCAAACAAAAATCTTCCTTCTCTATTAATCACTGTTTGATCAAGGTAAAATTGGTTTTCAAATGCTGTGTGAGCTGCCCCTTTAACATACAATTCTCTGCCCTTTCCAAAACAATTCTTTTCCCTTTGTATGCCACTCAACAAGTAAACTTAAGAACAAAAACACAGTGAATAAAATATAATACACAGTGAAATCATTTTTCTATGTTTGTGGTAGGGTCACCTTGTTTTTTGGTGTTTTGGAGGACAATAGAACAGCTTTGCTTTTTAGACAAAGGAAAAACAAAAAACCCTCCCAATTCAAAACACTGATCTCTTTCTCCGCATGCTAATCAACCGGCAAATTCAATAACCATCACATAGTCAACAAAAAGCATATACACAGTCAAAGATCACTGTGTTAGTGCAAGGTGCCATGGCTCTAGGTGTTTTGAGGACAACAAAATAGCCTTGTAGCAAGCAAACATCTCTCCTAATCCAGCTACTGCCCATGTATTCACCAATCCTCACCCATAATTTTGTCAATACCTCTACATGGCAACTTTCAGCTCCCTATATTAAAATCTGTTTATGGTCGAAAAAGGCAGTCTTGATTCTGCTCTTCACCACACCGAGGAAAACTTTGAACAATGACCAAGGGATATATGGATGATTACTGCAGTTGGAAATAGGGCCACTATTTCATTTTTTAAACACTGAGTTTCTGCTTAAAAAACAGTGCCTTTCATCTCTTATTATTTCTTTGAGGGAAGTTTAATTGGATTTTTCACCTCAATATAAACTTTCCATCTTTACTGTTTCATCTCTAGCCAACCTAACCACAACAAATCTTGTTTTTCAAATAAACACACAAAACTCAAAAACTGTGATTTACACCATGATCTTCATCCCTTTTCCACCACGTAAAAATTTTTAAAATACCAAGGGAGGCACATAAGTACCTTTATAATTTGATGGCAGGCTTGTTCGAGGACTTTGGACCAGCTTCTATATTGGTTAGGAAGCGTTTTGATCGCTGGATTCATGTGCGGCACGTTGGAAGGAGAGAACGTCGCGCAAAACACAGTTAGGTCACTTGTCGGGCCCTTGTGACCAGAGGCTACAGGCGCGCCACGCGAAAGTTCAAACCTCCGTGTACCTTGCGCCCAGTAACGCGCCGCGCAACGCCATAGGTGCGCCTCGCGCAATCTTTAACCCTTGAAAAACTCGGTTTTTTGCTCCGCACTTTTCTCTAGCTTCTGAATAGCAAAGGAATGCCTCGTTCATGCTTTGGGAGTTTGAAAATGAATTTGCAACGGTCCTTAATCCCCTTGAAAGCGCAAAGTAAAAATACCTTTGAGTTTGTCTTAAGAGGGTTTGGAAGACTCTTGTTTTAAACCACTGCCTCGTCCATTTGAAAGGAAAAAAAAATGACTGTGAATGTGTTATGAAGGGCCCACATTTGAATAATGTTGGAAAAAGGATGCATGCTTCTAAACAGTTCTAATAGGACTTGACCTATTCACTTTATATGAAATATTTAAGAGGTCAAACTCTGTTCACTGTGTTCATATTTTTGAAAAGTAACTTCTGCCACTGCTGACCCTTTAGTGATACCTCTAAAATGGGAAAAATGCTCAAAAGTACAACAATGATGATGAAGTATTTCTTTCCATTTGCAAGGAGATGAATTTACCCTTTTGAACTTTAAACTAGTAATGTCTGCTCTGGATGCTTTAAAAGGTGATAATGCTCACTGTGAAACTGATTTGGCTGGTAGGTGATGATTTAACCTTTCTCATGACTGTGAGTGCACAAATTTAGTTTCATTTACTCATGTTTTACTCATCTCTGTTTATTTAAAGGGAACTTCTCTAAAACCTCTCCTCTCACTCGGAGTGTAGCAGTAAGGTACCTTTGACCCTTTTTAAGGAAAATGCCTTTCTTTGGAAATGGTGACATGCCCTATTGGCTTTGAATGCTGCTCTAGAGCTCTGAAACTCATGTCATAATCTTTTGAAATACAATCATCATCATTGGCCTGTGTCATGACCTGTCCCTTGATCATCAGCAAAGTTGTTTTAATTGGGCTTCAGACTGCCTTTTTGAAAGAAACCTTGATAGGAGACAAGTTTATCCTCTTGGATCATAGTGGTACCCCTGCTTTCCTTCTTTGTATTTTTACATCATTTCTCAATTTAAACTGTCTCCTATTGTGTTTAGAATTTTTCTATCAGTCAGTGAATATTCTAGAATTTATCACTGCTCTGGCCCTCTGTTTATGAATGAAGGAGGCCCTTTACTTGACAAAATGTCTGATGTTCTTTCAACCTTCTGTCTCAGCCATAAGAAGGTTTTCTGATGAACATATTGATGGTGTTTCCTCTTATACATGATGATAGAAGTTAGTTGGCGCCCAAGACTATTTGACTCCTTTGGACATCTGTTTTAACAGTCTTTCTTCAATGATGCTGAACCAATTATCTTCTTATTATAGCTCAAATAATAATGAAACTCATGCAAATAGCTCTTTGAAGCCTGTTGCTTTACCTATGCTTTTAATCATCATTTTCATGCAAATACTTTCATTTGTAGTCTTACTGTGCTTAAGAGTTTATCTTCTCAGTTAGTGAAAATCTTAAAAAGCAGACTTTACCTTTGGCCCTCTACTTATAGATGAAGGAGGCGCTCCAGTCTTCAAACCCTCTGCTTATAGATGAAGAAGGTTTTTCAGTCATGTTATATCATCAGCCCTGAGACAGTGTTATTTTTCCTTTACTGTCCTTTCAGGCTTTGAATGTGATCGCAAGAGCTTAATGAAAAAAACTCTATGCTCTATGGCTGCATCCCAGGCTCAAGATCACATTGAGAAGCAGTTGTCTTCTCATGTGGAGCCAAAAATTGTCTTCTAAGATGCTGGTATGTCTTTGTCCTTGAAAGATCCATTTAAAAAACTGTAAAAAACACCTAGAATCAGTTTGATTTATGGTCCATGTATTGCTGAGACTTGAGGGTGTATTAGTGGCGCGACCTATGGCTGTAACCACCTTTTTTGCAGAATGGGAAGGTCTGTTATGACTGGTCAATAGCAGATGGAGGTTCTTTGGCTCTTGGATAGTTCGCCAAGGGAGAAATGCCTAAAGCGCCACTTCCTAGCTTATGGGAGACTGTTTGGATAGATTTGGATTGTTTCTTAAGGGCTGATGGGCAGACTAGTATGGCTGAGGCTAGGCAGGATTTGAAAATGGGGTTTCATCTCATCATGGGCAGACTGAAAAGCTAGGAAGGAAAAAAAGTTTATGGGTGTTTTCCAGCTGGTAAATTTAACAAATTTTTAGACTCCAAATTCTCGAAATCTCGCTAGAAAATTTGATTGTTACAACTAGTCATCACCAATAAGGAAAAATACTCTATGACTA
>JAXQQM020088955.1:0-35502 GCA_034641835.2 Pinus albicaulis
TCCATATCAAGTTGCACTGATAGATGTCATGAATGGGCCGAGGTAGGAGATTTCCTCGAGGTTGACATCATGAAAATAGATGGGAGTTGGAGCTTCTTTGCAAGTTGTAGCTTGCAGAATTGAGGTTGGAGCCTCCTGTAGGTTGGTGCCTGCAGAAAATCAGTGGTGAGAGGGAGTTGGAGCTTGCCTTTGCATCACAACAATAATAAGATGTGGTTTTCTCCCTTTATGGGTTTCCACGTATATCTGGTGTCTATGTGAATGATGTCTATGTGTTGATATGATATATCTATTCAACTAATACTTGCTGCTAACATATTAAGACTGATGGTACATTATCTAATCTGCTTATTAATTGCTGCTCATAAATAAAGATTTCTCACACATTATGTTGATCATGAAATGAAGGTGTTAATAAAGTAAAATAAGTTTTAAAGGAAAAGTTTTAAAAGTCCATGAATGTGTTAAACTGATTCACCCCCCCCCTCTCAGTTTAACTAAGAGTTCAACAATTGGTATCAGAGCAGGTTCCTTTGGTGTAAGCTTAATAGCTTGAAGGAGATCTGGTTAAGTCATGGACTATCAAAATGTACCTGTGTTAAATACAACAAACTTTCCTGAATGGAGAGATAAGGTTAAAACAGGATTATTGGCTTATGAACCTGAGGTATGGAAACTTGTATGTGATGGTTACTGCACAGACTCTCCCTCGGTGCAAGAACAACATAGGAATGCCAAGGAAAAATGTGCGATATTCAACAGTCTTCATAACAAGGATATTGAGTTAATAATGGATTTAACCTCTGCAAAAGAAATCTGGGATAGATTTCATTTCATGCATGGAGTACACACTAAGGACTGCACTGTCAAGAAGGAGAAGAGAATTAAGAAGAAGAAAAATTCATGTCAACAAGAAAATGTTCAATCAAATGAGGTACCTGCTAGTGTGAATGGAAGTAAGAACCATGAAGAAATTGCAGCTGAGGAAAAATCCAAACTTGACACAACCTTGACTGAAATAGAAAGATTGAAGAATGAAAACAAAGACCTGAAGACATTGGTGCAAATATGTGATGAGAAATAATATGAATATAAGAAAGAGATTGTTGGCCTGAAGACACAACTTGAAGAAGCAAGGAATGTAGAAGACACTCTGCTGCAACAAATGAGAGAGAAAAGTCTGGAATGTGGAAGATTGGAAGAAGAGGTGGTAAGCCTAAGGAAGAAATTAGAAAAATCCCAAAGAGAATTATTAATGAATACTCCTCAAATGAAAAGCTCTGAACAGTTGGACAAGATTCTAAATGCTCAAAGGTCACCTCTCATAAAGGCTGGGATAGGATATGAAGGAGAAACCAATAAGTCCAAGGTAGAAGATAACATGAATGTTATCTTTGTAAAATTTGTAAAGGACAGTGAAGCATCACAGAAGAATCCTACAGAAGTAGAACCCAGCAAGAACATGATTTGCAGAGAAGCAAACAGAAACAAACAGCAACATGAAAGGATAGAGAATGAGAGGATGAAACAGTCAGCTGAAAAAGGGTCATACACTCTTGAATATGAATTGAATAAATTTGGAAGATGTCAAAGAAGGTTCTTTCCTCCTATGGGAAGTATCACTTATTTTTCCTGTCACAAACCTAGACATAATGCAGCATATTATAAGACAAATCAAATTCAGTCCAACCAGCAAAGGATGCAGAAAATGAGAATAACCCCTCAAGAAAGCAACTGGAAAAGACAATCTTTCACCAGGTACACAAATCATTTCCATGGCTACTGTTATGCATGCAATGAATTTGGACATAAATCTGTTGAATGTAAATTATGTTCAAAAAGGGGAATAAAATATTATACACCAGCTCAAACATACCTTGGAAAAGTAAGATGTTATGTATGCCTCAAGCTTGGTCACAAAGCAAAAGACTGTAATCTGCCATATACATTAAAGAACTCTAGACAAATGATGGAATAAAATCAAATCAAACAAAACTATGAATCAAAAAGGAGTGCAGACATTATGAAGAAACCAAATATAGTATGGAAGGAAAAGAGAAAGGGGGAGCCTGTTACCTCAATAACATAATGAATCCATTATAATCTCAGGGGGGACTTCTCTAGAAATCAACACTAATATCCAACCAGTGATATATATGAAGCAACATCCCAGGGGGAGAGCAGTTCATAAATAGTCCCCACAAAAGTAGTCTAAGAAGAACTCCTTGGAATGAGAACAACTATAAGATTCGGAAGGGAAAGGACAATTTCTCTAATAGAGAACTACTGAGGAAGAAGAATACCTGAAGCACTCAATAGCCAATAGCTTAATGGAATAAGAATGAGTAAGAAAAGTGTCTATCATCATTATGTCATTAGATCATTCATCTATGAAAATTCCCCTTGGAGGAATGCAGTTAAGTATGTGATAAATCTCTGAGTGATCTATCCATGAAGATTCCTAGTATAGAACTTGAAGATGTCTTCCCAAATATCTTTATGCTAGAACAGTTGAATTGTATATAAAGCAGCAATGATTCTAGAGCAATCCTAGAAAGGAAAATGCAGTGACATTCCTTTGAACAAAATGACATATTAAGAAAAATGGTTAATGATGCCAAGATCAAATTCAATATATTGATGATTGTTGGTGTGAATAGTGGAAAGATCAATAGTAGAAACTATGGGTTCATGTGCAAGCTAAAGTGAAATCTCTACATAATTTATCAAAGTAGTATCAATTGGTATTTGGTACAAGCAACATGCCTATCAACAGAATACCAGGTGTTATCAGTGGAGCAGTGGTATGGTACAGGTCCTCAGGATCAAAGGATTATGGCAAAAGTACATCAAGGTAGTATTCCCAGCGTTATCTGCATTTAACATGAAAAGTTCAATAACAATGCTAAAGGATCATTATTTTGTTTACACTGGAAGCATTATATTGAGCATTGAAGCAGTATCTACTTTTATACATAATTGCATGCCTTCCTGAAGTCAGTACATATATATCTTCAAGGCCTCTTCCTTAAGATCATTCATAAAACTGTGTGAAGTCTGTTTGCTGAGATTTCAATTAAACAACTTGAAGATGTTTTGCTGAAGATCATCATGATAGAACAGTTAAAGTATCGAAAGTATGAAGGATTAGTTGTGTCAGTTGAAGCTCAAAAGTCTGTTATTGATTCATCAAAAGCATACTTGAGCATAAAATATTTGTTGGTAATTCACCCTTAAAGAAAGATTGATCATTGACATACACACCTCCCTATGTCATAAAGAAAATTGCATGGTTGATAAGTAAGACTGACCAATACACTGAGTGTATCTAGTCTCAAGGGGTTGTTTTGAATGTACATTGTACAAGCAGTAAAGTCATTTGGTCTCTTAGATTGAAAGATATCATCTAATCTCACAATAAGTTGTAAGCTCTGGGTTGATTCATTGTTCACATCAGTAATAAGGACCTTTCAGCTATTAAGTGTAATATCCTTGTTAGCACCCTAGCTCATATCACCACCAACAGGCAGGAAAGGTGACCCACACCTATAAAAGATATATTGGCATCATCATAATTGAACAGATGTTGTACTATATATGTGTATTGCAGAAGAAGACATATTCCATCTACACTCTTCCTCAACAGATATGTATTTCTGGGGAAGATCATACTAGAGACAGAAGTATATTTGAAGCATTCTCAATATTTTTAGTTTTGGTCCAATGATGCATCTATGATTATATAAGTCTGATTATATATGGTTGTTCTATCATCACCTACACTCTATACAAGTGCAAGGAGTCTATGCTTTGGGATGGTATCAACTTACTATGTATATACAAGTTCAATATTTCTCAAAAATGTTCTCTCAACAACTCTTGTACACCAGTTTGGAGTAGCATGGTACAAAGTCAGAAGAAGAAGGCCTAAACACAACTCAGAGAGGGGAAATGAAGAGACAGAAAGCACACTAGGAGATGTGCAACCCTTTGCCATTGATGTCAAAGGGGGAGGAAAAGCAAGCAAAAGAAGATAGGCAGAGGAAGACTTGGAGGAAGCATTGGGGTATTGGTGGATGTGTTGCCATCAATGCCAAACGGGGAGACTGTTGGAAATATTGACATTGATGGCAAAGGCAAAGATAGGAGTAGCACCTGAACTATCACTAAGGCAAAAGGAGCACAAAGAAATAGTATCAACCAAGGTAGAGAGGCAACAAAGACATCAGAGGAAACATATGAAGCAGAGAAAGAAGCAAAGGCAGTAGAGATAGAAAAACATAAGCAAGGAGCAACATTAGACAAGAAACAAAGGCAATAAAGACAGACAAGGAGCAGAGAGGTAGCAGAGAGAGCATTAGACATGAAGTAGAGGCAGTTATAGAAGGGCCATTTGATTGGAGATCTGGAGAGACAGAGTAGTGAAGTTGAAAGGGCCACTAAGTTGAAGATTTGGACAAAACAAGGAGGTTTTGTAAGTAAATGCAGTTGTGTATATAAAAGGATTTGGTTCAGTATTATATGAATATTGTTGATTTAAATTCTATGTGAAAGAGCTTTGAGTTCAATAAGTAATTCCGTAATTTTGGTTTTAAATGGGTCCTATTGGCATATAAGGTTGATGAGATTGGAAAGATTTTAACTCTGTGGTAAGGTTGGCATATACTGTTGATGAGATTGAATGAAACTGCACTGGGTAATTTCAGTCATCGATCACTAATGGATCGATGACAAAATGAGGTTAAATTGGTCTTTGAAATCACTGTGTGAGTGAGGCATATGATCTGGGATCATTACGGGGTTAAGGCATAAGATGCGTTCCAAGCAAGCAGTTGGGGTTTTAAAGTAACTACAATACATTTGAGTTGATGGGTAGTATTCTGGTCTAATAGTGAGTTCGAATCAGTACCAAAATGAAGGTAATTGGGGTCATTGTTTAAACCATAACAAAGGAGTAATTCTCTGTCCATCGAAATTGTGTTCACATATTGATTTGCATCAATAAAGATCAAGGCGCAGTATTTGAACCAGAAGTGATGATGAATCTCTATAAATCTGGGCAAGTGAAATGGTGTTCTGATACAGGACTAGAATTGGAAAATTCGTTGGAGCAATCAATTATTCAAATGAAGAATTGAGAACAGAGAATCTGGGGTTGAACTATATTTGAGAAGTTTGAAGACTGGTAAGGTTAAATTAGTGTCAACACCTGTTTACATATGGAAATTGTGAATAAGAAGAGTGAGGCGTAGTTATATATATATAGTAAAGGAGCTAAAGAGGAAATAATCGTTAACCCCAAGAATTGCAACAATCCATGACTTGCAAAATGTGCTGAAACTGGCTTGGAAGAACAAACTATACTTCCCGTGACTTTTTAAAAGTGGTAAGTAGATTTGTTTCAAGACGATATAAGTCACTATTTGACACGTGGCCTTAGGTGGTTTCCAAAATATTTTTCTTTTCCTTTTTGTATATAATTTCAAAGTAATAACCTAAGATATTTGTAATCCATTTTTTCTATCTTCTGAAGATAATCTTCATTGCAGGAAGTACTTCAAACTATCATGATATTTTTCTTTTACTTTTAAGTGCCTTCATATTAGGTATGGATTCCATTTCTTAACTATAAGTATTATGAGTAACATATATTTTTAATAGATTGGTTTAAGTTATTTACTTTATGTTCACTACTATCAAAGGCAAGGGGTCATTCTTCTTGCATCAAAACTACACCAATGCCATGGCTTGAGTCATCATACTCCTTAATATTGAAGGTTTTTTTGAATTCAAGTGTGGTTTGTATGGGAGTTGTACACATAGCCTCTTTAACTTTTTTAAATATTTGGTTTATCCTTTAGTGAAATAAAATGTTTCCTTCTTCAATACTTTTGTTAGAGGTGCTACTCTTTGACCATAATTATTGAAAAACTTATGGTAATATCTTGTCAATAGTAAGAGTCCTTTGAGTTTATTCAAGGTCTTGGGGATTATCCATTCCCTCATAGCTTTGATTTTGTTAAGGTCCACTTTGAAACCTTCATGGAATATAATATGACCCAACATTCCACTTATTAAACCCCAAAGAAAAACTTGGAAAGCTTTGCATATATTTGTTTCTCTTAAAATGGTGTTAAGACCTTGTCAACATGTTTTACATGCTCTACCCAAGATTTTTTGTGTATTAGTATGTCATCAAAAAATAGTAACATTTCTTGAACCATAAGCTCAATATCACTCCAGTGTGCATAGGGATACCTATATGGATTAATGTTAGGTGGTACACTTCTAGGTGGTTGAATAGCATGGTCATGATCTAGAGCAAGTGGAAGACCATTAGGAATCTCTCCAAATACCTTGGAATGATTGTTGACAACTTTTTGGAGTTCCACTAGAGTAGAGGACACAATTGTTTGAACATATAATGAGCATAGTTGTGCAATTACATCATGGTATATCTTTTTTGGCAACTCTGTCATGCTATTAGAGCTTATCATTTTAGAGAGTTTTCCTTTGATACCTCTAAGTCTAATTTCTTTTCCTTATATGGAAAATCTCATGAAAAAATATTGAAAATTAAGGGTTAATGTTCCCAATGGTTGTAACCATTTGAACCCTAATACACCACTAGTACCATTAATTTGGGTTACAATAATTAGACTATTTAATAAATACTCCCTATTTTTCAACTTAATTTTATGGAACATCCTTGAATAATTTATTCTATCTCCATTTGAAATCACTACTTGAAATTCTAGTGCTGAAAAGCAAAGCAATTAAGAATTTTTTTTCAATTTGTAATTGATGAATTTATGAATACTAGTGGGATTAATCAATAATGTTACTTTTTTATCTTTGATATATCCTTATATCTTGAGGGCTCGTGTGGCAATGATGTTGACAAATGCATGATAATATAATATTTTTGGAGTAGTCTTTTCTAACTCTAGATCTTGTGATGGTTCCCATTCTTGGAATTCTTCATCTCCGTAGTCTATGTAGAATAATTTCTTCTCACTAAATTTATTCCCCTTACTGTACTTTCTATAATAGTTAAACATAGTCCTTTTTTTCATCTTTCATCCATCTATTGAGGTTTCAACCTTGTTGGTTTAAGAGAGGGAGCATGATTTTCCTTACAATTATTAGTGACCAATTTTCTAGTAGCCATATTTTTACTTTCAACTTTCCTTACAAGAATGAAAGCATGCTATGGGGATTTATGTTCAAAGAGACACACCTCATGCTGGATTCTTTCCATTAAAGTTCCCATAAATAGTTCTGAAAGATTATGCTCTAAAATTTTCCTTATCTAGAAACTCAACTTTTGGAAGTGTTGAATGTGCTTTGTAATTGGACCTTTTTTTAAAATATTTACCAACTAACTAAATAATATATTTATCTTAATATATCCATGGTGTGCTATCAATTATTTTCTAAAAATGGACCAAGATATAATAGAATCATTTTTCCTCTCACAAAGCCATTGATACCATACATGTTGATATTCTTCTAAAAACATGACTGCATATTTTACTTTTGTAAGGCTACCACTTGGTGTAGATCAAAATATTTTTACATCTAGAATATCCATGTTATATGATTGTTACAATCAAACCTCCTCATATTTATCTTTACAATGTAGTAGTTCCTTGGTGATGATTTGAAGCCCTAATGATGAGGATCTTGGATTCATAAGTTACGATTATAGTTCTATGGTTCAACATTTTTTCTCTCCACTTGAGATAAAATACTCCCCTTATGTGATTGAGTCTCAACACCGTCCTTCTCCTTATCTTCATTATTTCCTTGGATCTCCATATCCCTTATAGTGATATTTTCTAATAGCATGGTTTGTATTTTTTTTTCCTTATTTGTAATCATGGATTTTTGTATTTTTACCTTGTTTTCACCAAATGATCCTTTCAATAGTGATAATTCAAGATTCATATTATCATTTATTTCCTTGACCTGACTTTCCAATGTTGATAACTCGTACCCAAAGTATTTTGTTTGTTCATGAATCATGAATGATCCTTCAAGAAGTTTAATTATTGTAGTAGATTTTGGATATTTCTTTGGAGCCATGTGAGGATTTTCTCGAAGATTTCTGATTAAAATAACATTCCTCTTTATCACAAATTTTGGTCACCCAAAAAAATGGATCTTCTAATAAAAATTTATGTACCTTTAAAATTTTAATTTGGAGACTATTTGGATGGATTCCCTTTGTCTTGATATATATTCTATGGTATTCCACAAGTGTTACCAAAATTTTATGTGCTAGGTGAAAGTTGCAGCAACTTTCCTAAAAATTGCTATTTTTTTGGCTCTTCCTAAGAGAAAACCTGTATAGCATGTCGTATGTCCAATTCTTTAAATCCATTTCTATTGTTTTTACTTGAGTCACTTAGATATGTATCCTTACATCTTATAAAATACCACAGTGAGGTGTCCCAAAAAACATTATACTGAAATATCATGATCATTGTTTCGAAATTGATTTCAGGACCATTTCTAAACCTCAACTTCCATAGGCTATAACTTTGAAATTATAGTGAAACAAAACATGAAATTTTTGTCAGAAGCAACTTCAGATGTTTTCTCAATATGATTGAACTTTCATAGTCAGTGCCTTTATAGAAAATATATATATATATATATATATATATATATATATATATATATAGCAAAATTTCCAAGTGCACTCATTTAAAACATATTTTAGGGTCATTCACAAACCCTAACTTCCAAAGGGTATATCACTAAAAGTGTAGCGAACTAGAATCTAAAATTTTTACGAGACATACCATGAGATTTATTCTCAATTTTATCAAAATTCTAAGGACTAAGACATCTTGCAAAGAAACTTATAATGAAAATTTGAGATTCCCCATTTGAAACAAATTTCAGGACAAATAACAAACCCTAAATTCCACAACATATATCATAAAATGTATAGCAAACCAAAATATTAAACTTTAACCAGATATTCATTGAGATCAACCCTCAATGCACTCAAAATTTCGTTGTTTGAAACATCTCCCAAAAAAAAATATAATGAAAAATCTATGATGACTAGTTTGAAGCAAAAAAACCTAGGTTTGTATGCTCTAATACCAAATTTCATAAACCACATTCCTTAAAAATGATAAGAAACCATTAATTGTAGTTCACTTTGAGGGGGAAACCTCCTTTTATAATGAGTACAATGTATAAAATAAAACATTAGATGATCATAATAATAGGTCTCCCTATTATATAAATAGGAGACAATGGGTACAATTATAATGAAAAGGTAGAATGAAAGGTTCTTATAGTCATAACAATAGAACAATAGAAATGTAATAACTCAATATCTAGGGATTAATAATGGGCTTTAGGGTTAACATTGGGTTTTTATGGAGCTTAAGGTACAATCTCATGTAAATTACTAGATGCAGAGTTTTCCTCAAGTTTTACATATCTTATTTTCTTTGGATATAGACCCTATAGGAATTTGAAGTCTCAACATAACCCATAAGAAAACCCTTCTCATTATAGGGATACAACTTGGTCCTCTTTTCTATAGGTATATGGATATAGAATAAATAACCAAATATGTATATATGACTTAACTTTAGCTTCACACTAGTGAATACCTCCTTTGGTGTCTTTTCCTCCAAAATATTGTGATGACACTAGTTCTAGATTTACATTATTATGTTGCACGCTTCTACCTAAATAAACACGTGAAATTTATTGTCATGGATCACAACCTTACTTGACCCCATGATGGATTGGTTATTTTTCTCTATAACCACATTCTATTATGGGTTGTATGGAGCTATCAACTCCCTATTGATTCCCAGCTCCTTGCAGAAACATTTGAACTCCTTGGAGTTATACTCTCCCCAATTGCCTAATTTCAAGGCTCTTCATCTTCTTCTCTTCCTAGTTTTCAACTAGAGCTTTGAAATCCTAAAACCTTATAAATTCCTCATCCTTCATCTTTAACAAGTAGATCCAAATCTTGTAAGATAAATCATTAATGAAGGAAACATAATGCATGCTTCATATTGTTAACGCTACTAACCTTGGTCCACAAACATCTGAATGAAATAGGTCTAGAATCCCTTTATACCTATGCTTGCTACTTAGGAATGAAGCCAAGTGTGAACCCTATGCATCCTACCTATATTGCTCAATGCTAAACTATGGAAGACCTTTGACTATTTCACTTAGAATAGGAAATAATCTATTATGCAGGTGCCCCATCCTCTTATGACACAACTTGCATAAGTAGTTACTATTATGAACTAGGGCTTGAATATATTCACATCGTAACTTATACAAATTTTCTTCCATAACCCCTATCACATATGTTTCTTCTATGATAGATTCCTTCAATCTCATAAGGACCTGTTAATTCTTGAACTTTACTACATAACCCTTATCTTCCATAGCTGAAATTGAAATTAAATTTTCCTTAAGACCTATGACAAAAAAAACATCATTAAAGTTAAAGATTTACCTCATTCAAGATGAAATGAAATAGTATCAATTGTTGTTACTAAATACTCGGATTCATCACCAAACTTTACCTATACTCTTTGTCCTACTTTGTTGGACTAGAAAAAAATTGTCAAGATGATTGATCCATAAACTGTTGTGGATATTACACTGGACAGTTTGCCACAACAAATCTGATAATAATATATTAAAATACTGAAATTTCACACTATTACAATTTGATTAAACTTTAAGATCTGTATATTTAACCATAATTAGTGCTTGCATGCAAATGGAAATTATGCATAAAAATAGAGAATGACAAAATAAGTTCATACACAAACATAAGACACAAGATATGCTCTCTAGGAAACCTTTTCGAGGGAAAACCCAATTGGAAGGTGTGGCCACTTGGCTCTCTTTCTCTATCTGGAAATATGGCAGTAAGTACAAAGAAGTATTACCTATGGCCCATGGGCTGCTACAGTGCATAGATCCTCTCTATGTGCTCTACCTCCTATCTCTCATGGCTATCTTTGCTCAAATATGGAACAAAATTCTCTCGAAATAATGGAATGCCTCTTCCTCCTAGTGGCTCGGTTATAACACAACTCGATAACCTACTAGTGGTTAAGTTTGATGTAGCATCAACTCTTAACTAAATTTACAATATAGAATATTCTAGAGTATTTTAAATTATAATCATGTGGCTGTCCCTTTTCCATGAATAATGGGGACTGACGAGGCATCCTCCCGAACTATAGGTGTGAAAATAGGAAGGTTAACTTCTGAGTGGCATAACATTTGCATACAAAATTTGATTGACATGCTTCTTGCACCGTTGGAAATATATAAATGTGTCAAATACAATGAAATGGTGTGATGCTTAAAGGGAAGAAAATTACCCCCCAAAAAAGTCGTTTGATGCCTCAAAACGCTCCCGTAAGGTTTCAGACCCTGTTTTGCCAAACTGGGTCTCGCCGGTAAAAATGGTCCCCTGAGCTAATTCCTCCAGTTTTTCCACTCCAAATGCATCGAGATGAATGAAAAACAATATAATGATCCAATTCAGATCAATAATGTCATATGATGATATGCTCCATTTTCCACATACCATACATTCTTCAAAACCATATTGATAGAAAAGAATGATACCATATAGAAATTATTCTCACAATTGGTAGAAAACTCATTCATGTGATATTTTGTAGAGGCTACACACTTATATTACTACTTCCCTTTTCAGATAACAATTGACACAAAACATGCCCATTGGGCCTTGGATTGACAGTGAATGGGTGCATTGTTAATGCACTCCACGTGAAAAGGTCAATGTTTCAAACACCCAAAATAAATACATAGATAAATACATAATTCTCGCAAGGTGACTTCCATTCTTGGCATGCCGCTTCTATGCTAGATTCCTTCAACGTGGTAAGGATTTGTTAATTCTTGAAATTTACTACATAACCCTTTTCTTCCATAACTAAAGTTGAAAGTAAATTTTTATTGAGACCTACAACAAACAAACCATCATTAAAGTATACAAATTTACGTGATTCAAGATGAAAAGAAATAGTACCAATTCTTGTTACTAAATACTTGGCTTCATCACCAAACTTTACCTATACTCTCGGTCCTACTTTGTTGGACTAGAAAACAATTGCCAAGTTGATATCATATGATGAGCTACTCCATTGTTTGCATACCACACATTCTTCAAAACCATATTGGTAGAAAGAAATTATACCATATAGAAATTCTTCTCACAATTGGTAGCAAACTCATTCATGTGAGATTTTGTAGGGGCTACACACTTTTAATAATTGACACAAAACAAGCCCATTAGACTTTGAAATGATGAATGGTTGCATTGTTAAAATACTCTATGCCAAAAAGACACTTGTTCAAACACTCAAAAATAAATAAATAAATAAATAATTGACATTATAATAAAAAAAATCCATTAAAAAGAATAATCTAAGTAAATTTCAACACCCATTGCCATAACAATCATTCTTACTTTAAAGTACTAATCACTTAATGGTATATCATTAACACTACATAAATTACTACTTTAATGTACTAATCACTTAATGATACACTACACAAATTATTTTTGGTGTTTTAGTTAAAATTGAGTGATATAAATTTTGTTCGAAATAAATTTAAATTATGCTTTTTTAATGACAAAAAAATAATAAAATTCTCTCATTGTACATTCAATAACTTAAGAATATCATTTTTCGAATTTCCAACATAAATAAAGCAAAGTCTGCCCCTAAAGAGTCTAAAAAGTGGCTCCTTAGGGTACTACAATGGTCATGGCCGACCTCAATAGTTCCTGCAATAAACGCATCAAAAAGGATATTATTTGCTGAAGGTTTGTAAGTTTATGAAACGTTGTTTCAAGTGGACACTTTAACTATTATCAAAAACTTTTCTCATTCTTTGAAAGTAGTTTTTGTTTCATTTGAGCAGCTACAAAGTATATATATTTTAGATATATATATTAGAACCATTCAAACTATATGAGTTTTTTATTTTACAAACAAGTTTTTGATAATTTTTTAATGGAATTTTCTATCTTACACAGAAGTTTCTAACATTTTTTTTTAACTGAATTTGTTTGTTTTTACTACTGTCAATATTTAATATTATTAGCAGAACTTATTTCTTTCAAACATCTATGTATATATTTTATACTTGATAAAGTGTGATTAATATATACCTTAAAGTGAAATTGGCATTAAAAAAAAAAATTTATTTTAACGTCCACAAATAATCTATAAAACAAATTTTATATAATTTTAAATTTTTCTCTTTTGTATATACCTATATATATACCTTGTTGTTTAATAAGCTACAAGGTAGCAGTTACTTGTTCCTTAATGTAAATATAGAAATGTTACAATTTGAGTTTGAGTATGTTTATGAGTAATTGTTTTCAGTGCCTTGTTAATTCACTTAGTAAGAACATATGGATAACACTTTAAAATTGGAATCTATCACGTTTAAAATGCTCAATCATAGATTAACTAATTATAAATATATTATAGTTAAAAAAATAAGTTTTTATTTATGTTAATTATAATTTAATACTTAATAAATATATATAGTAGATATTTATTTTGTTCAATCTGCCACTTCTCTTTAAATTATTTGTGCTAATAGTTTGTTTATTTATTATTTTATATTATTATGTTTATTTATTATTTTATACTATTAAATATTGAACTGCAATTGCAAAATACTCTTAATTTATATAATTTTTATTAATGTAAATTTAGTAAATTATGATAAATAAATATAATAAATTATTTTTTGAAATAAGTTTCCACTTAAATTATTATTATCAATAATTTTTTGTATAATATTTAGGTATGATGAAGTTCTTATAAATTTAATTTGCATAATATTTATACATCTTCTATACTATAATTTTTTTTTAAATAAATATTTAATTTTATTTTTAGTTCTTGCTACTTAGTTTAATTTAATTACTAATTTATTTTGTATTGTTATTATGTAATTAGTATTGGTTAAATGTAATTAATATTTAACTTGTTTATTTATTTCAACTCAGCCATGCTCTAAAAAATTATTTTAAAAAATAATACATGTATTTATGAATTTTAAAAAAATGTACAATTAAGTAAAAGTAAGTTAATTATATAGTATATAAATTTTATTTTATTTTAAGAATGAGCTAAAATATAATGTAAAGTCATTTTAATACAATTCACATTTAAAAAATATTAATTATAAAAATAATTAATATATGCATTAAATAATATTATTAACCATGGAAATTTAAGCTTAAATTATTATGGAAAAATTTGAATTGTAAATAGCTTTTGTTACTCTACCATGAGCTAATATTATATAGACAAAATTTATGCTATACTAGAACTAAAATTCAGCAATATATTTGCTATTCAGTAATAAGCATATAAGTCAAATGTAAGGATTGTTGTGTTTTTGCTTGGCAAAATTGTTTTGTTGATTGTAAGTTTAAAATAACATATAGAGTTTTCATATCTTCATATAATTACTAATTTATTTTGTATTGTTATTATGTAATTAGTATTGGTTAAATGCAATTAATATTTAACTTATTTATTTATTTCAACTGAGTCATGTTCTAAAAAATTATTTTAAAATTAAGAGTATTTTGCAATTGCAGCTTAATATTTAATAATATAAAATAATAAATAAACATTCATATTTATATTAATCATAATTTCTCAAACTTTACATACATTTATTTTTATTTAAAATTAAAATGATTTAGTATTTTTATTTTTTAATCTGTGAAGATTTGCATTTATTTTTCTAAAAATATATAGTTTATGATCACATTTAGGATAAAAAATAATTAATAAACCTATTATAATAAAAGCATGTATATATTTTAAATAAAATATATTAACTTACAAATAATTAAATTATTTTGGGTATCTTTCATACTGATATAATGGATAATATATAGGGTAGTATAATTTAAAGTGATCACCTACATTTTCATGGGGGTGGGTGTTCTCTTAGAGCACTCTATGGTAAAAAAGAAAAGAAAAAAGTAACAAATAGTTATGCCACATGTCACACAAATGTAAAATATTATAGTGAATATAGTTCTGTCACATGAATATGGAATATTATAGTGAATATAGCAATTTTAATCAAAACTTTAATCTTAATTATCATAAGAGCTAAGTTTATGAGCTCAAATTCTTGTCCAATTAATAATTATTTTCAGAGAAGGATTGTTAGGCCCTTTCCTCCATTTCATAGGGTTTTGATGTCCAATATAACTCCTTAGAAAAGCTTATTAGAAAAAAAATTGCATACATTAAAGAAAACATTTAATTTACTAACTTCAAAATTTAATAATCAAACCAAGCCTTAAGAAACACTAACTATATTGCCTTCTTTTAGGTATTTAATATTTTGCTTCCTAATTGATTTCAATGATATGATATGATTATCCATTAAATTTTTAATATCAACTTTTGGGTTTGATTATAACTTTTATTATTTAAAATATCTTTTTAATCTCTAAAAAATAGATTTAGCATTAAAAAAAATTATTTATATAAATTATACCACTTAAATTTACAATTTCATTTTGCAACTTTCTGACCGAACCAAATTACAGAGGAAAAAACTCAAAACCCCTAATTGAAACCGTAATATTATATCTTAAAAACAAATGGCATTTAGGTTGGGCATCTCAAAAAAAAATTCGTGTTATGTACATCAAATTGTGAAGATTCACTTCAATGCTGTAATGTGAGGAGTGGTCTACTGAGCAGCGACGGCAAAAATTTGCCAGAATTTGGTTAACCAAAATTTGAAAAATCATGTGTTTAGAGTGTTTAAATTTTTTTTTGATGTTCGAAATGGATTCAGCGCTATCAAAAATCCTCGGGCACTCAAAATATCAAAATTTAACAACTGCAAACAAGTTTCTGGGCAAATCTTTGCCAGATTTTGTAAAAATGATCGCCGGATTCTGGGTGAAAACGCATGGTTTTTAGACTACGCTGTACCATTAGACTACGCTGTAATTTTATCTCTGGCAGAGAATCCTATTGTACCCATGTGAATCTAAGTGTGGTATTGCCTGTAAATGCTTCTGGGCTTTTCTGTGCATTACCTACAGCCAGCCTGTAATGCCAGTACTGGCACGATAATTGAGAGAACTGTATAATATAATTCAATTCTGCTATTTCCTATCTTCACAACCTACTAACCCAAAAGAATTGGCTTGTCTCGACAGGTTTAAATCTTACCTGCTTCCTTGCATCGAGTTGGCTGCCATGGCATGAGAGCATCAATTAATTATTATTGTTTTGGTAATTTTCTGAAAGTGCAGACTTTTGGAAAGTGAAGCCTTACAAGATTTCATACCCCACATCACTTGCAACCAGAAATGGGTTCACTGTGACTGCCAGAGTATCATTTAAAAAGCAATAAATTGTCAATAAATTGTCAACAGAACCTACTGTGGACGGCATCCACAGCAGTCACACTCAGTCAAGTGAGAAAAACAAGGCAGGACAGCACGGTCCAGGTTAGGCACAGTTACAGAGACACGTATAAATGACGTGAGCCACACGACTTGAAGCTTCTCATAGATCTAGGTTTAGTCCTGTTTACCTGATGCATGGTATTTTTTAGCACATTTTACAAAGCATTTTCCAATAACATGTTGAATGTATGGACCAATAAAAACTGGGAAAAATAAATTTAAATAAATAAACAATAAAAAATTTCAATGTTTAACTATAGAAAATTATCAAATTTTTTTTTTGCAAATAACCAAATTAATGTCAACATAAACTAGAGGCAGGTACAATAAGGGGTGATTAGAATACACATCATTGTATGTGATTGTTTAATTTCTCCTTTTAAATGTGGTGGAGTCGTACCAGATCCGTCTGAACAGAATAGTTCCATCGTATCCTCACACGCTGTACGTACAAATCGTTTTCCTTTGTATTGCGACTTTGGCTTTATTGCATGTGAGTCTATGTAATGGCCGGCAAGAAGGAGAAAGATTTTGAATCTTGATGGGTCTGCTCAAGTGTTTTCAGACGGAGGCTCAGTGGAGTGCAGAATCTACTGTAATGTAAGAGGCTCTTCTTTCCAACGGGAAGACGTCTATCGTTATGGTCTCTCTGCAGGAGAGCATTTTTCTTTACATATTTCTTTCTCATCCGTTTCCTTATCTGGTAATCCAATCATTGACCTTAGCTGTCATTTTTCTCATTGGAGGAAGTTTTGCTTAGTAGTGGGATGATATTATTAGAATTTAGATAAAAATGTCTTTTGGATTAATCACATTATTAGGATTTGGTCGAAATGTGGTTCATTCTCAGGACACAAGATGGAGAAACAAGTCGATTTTGATGATTAAATAGTGGAGATGCATCATTGCCCGAAAATAGCCATTAAAAGTTAGTTAGAAATTAAATTTTTTAATAATAAATTAATTAATTAAATAAACAATTTTATTAAAGAGGATTAAGAAATTTTGATTTTAATAAAAATAAATAAAATAACTAGCCATTAGTTCGTTAAGAATTAAAATTTTAATGATAAATTAATTAATTAAATAGAACATGGTTATGAAATTTTATAATAAGGAGAAGGGAAGCAATCGAAATTCAACGACATGCCAAGAATCTCAATCGGGATGATGGTTGGAAATTAAGTAAGAGTTGGATCCCAGCTCTGACCAGTTAATTTTGTTTTGTTTTGTATTTTCGTTCATTTTTATATTTATGTATTTTTATATATATTCTCAATTTGCCAATTTAGTAATTATTAATTAATTAATGAATTAATATTATTATTACTATTTCAAAATTATTATTTATTTATTTAATTTAATTAACTAATTATTAATTTATTTCATTTTTCTTCATTTTTATTTATTTACTTTACTATTTTTATTTTCCTCATTTTATCTTTATTTATTATTATTTTTTTTTCCCTCCCTATTTATTTATATAATTCTCTTAACCTTTTAATTTATTTAATTAATTAATTTATGATTAAAAATTTTAATTCGTAACAAACTAATGCTTTTATAAAAATTTACCCCTCCCTTCTCCTTATTATAAATTAAAATTTCTTAACCATGTTTTATTTATTTAATTAATTTATCATTAAAATTTTAATTCTTAACTAACTAATGGCTAGTTATTTTATTTATTTTTATTAAAATCAAAATTTCTTAATCCTCTTTAATAAAATTGTTTATTTAATTAATTAATTTATTATTAAAAAATTTAATTTCTAACTAACTTTCAATGGCTATTTTCGGGCAATGATGCATCTCCACTATTTAATCATCAAGATCGATTTGTTGCTCCACCTTGTCCTGAGGATGAACCACATTAGCTGGTTATACCAAATCCTAATAATGTGATTAATCTGAAAGACATTTTTATCTACATTATGGATCACAAAAGTCTTAGATCGAACATTATTATAATTGTTTTTTCTTGTTTTATTTGATAATTTAATGATTGATTTTGAGGTTTTGGATAAGTTGTTTTTTTTCATTGAAAGAAGTGATGTTCTTTAAGTTTGTGGGGTTTTGGTTAAATGGTGATGAGTCTCGATCGAGGTGATGTATGTGGACATGTTCATGAAGATGGAAAAAAAAGAGAAAAAATAAGAAAAATGAAAGGCACTGCCAAACTTACAAAAGGAAGAAGTGATCTTCTCTAAGATAGTTTAATTCCTTAAATATGGCTCTCATCTTTAATCTTTTTTCTGTAAATTTTAAACTTATAACTTAGTGCAAACTAAACCCCACACAAACCAACGAATCTATATTTCATGAACTTATATGAGTTATCAAAATTCTCTCCACTTCAAAATTCTAAAATTTAGGATTACCATTCAGTTATATATATATAATTGAATGAATTTATAAATTAAAATCATATATTTCCTCTAGGAAAAATTGTAACTTATGTATATTTTTAATAATAATAGTATATTATTAAAAGTATATATAAGTTATTTTAATGATTAGTTTAGCCATTTCTACATTAATTTAAATTTAACCTTTCACTTAGTTTTGATGATAAACCATATTGATTGGTTCTAAACACGTCAACAATATTCTATTACATGTAATTATTCTAAAAATAATAATACATTATGAAAATTATTGTGAATTTTCTTAAAATTAGAATTGAAATAGAATTTATAAATTAAAACTATATATTTCATCTATGAAAAATAACTTATGTATACTTTTAATAATGATATATTATCAATAATTATTGTGAAATCTTTTAAAATTAGGTTGAAAAAGGACTGTCAAATCTATTTATGTACATTGCACATAAAAACATCCCAAAAAAATAAAATAACTCACTATTTTATTTTGTTTTATTTTATTTTCTTATGTTTGAAATTCAAAAATGCGTGTTATATACAGAGTAACTTACTGTTCTTCTGGAATTAAAAAAGTGGGTTAGATTTATGTAGAGCGATAGGGAGGCCTATCATAGGAGGTTCGTGTGATTTATACATGCGATGAAGTAAATTTGTTCGAGTATATGAAGAGGAATTTTTTTAATTTGTGTTTTATTTTTTATTTTTATATAAATGTAATATATTTAAATTAATTAATTTTTATATGTAATTAATGTAAAAATAGAAAATTAGATAATTAATTAATGATGGTAATGATAATATTATTTAGGTTTATTAAAATTGAGGAATTAGTTGATTTGATTTAGAATTTTAATTTTTATCCAAAAAGTTGTAAGAGTGATTCTTAAATTCAAATAGTTTGATGAGTTAAAAAGGTAGTATGTGTGATATAGATGACAATTTTTTTTGGTCATGACATTTTAGGAATTGTTGAATAAATTTTTTACTATGTAGCTCAATTTTATTATTATTTTTCCGGATGTGGGTGTATAAATGTTAGAGGTGGACAACAAGTCCAACGTGCACCACATGGCCACACATGGGCTCTGTCTGGCTGCATTTAACACAGTCAGCGGCTCGCCTCCTTCTACCTTTAATGCGCTCAGATTGAATTTTCATTCTTCTCTCCACATAATGGCTCCGTGTTTCATTATTCCTCCATTGCCCTCCCGCCACATCTGCCCCTCTGCGGTCTCAGAGTCGAGCTCTCGAACGCACACAGGGAGGTAGTGCAGCCTCCATTGCTGCCTCACGCTTTCTCCTGACCTCCATTTCTCTCACAATCTTTATTGCAACCTCACTTTCACTCCTTCGCCTTAGGATTTCAATCCCTCCGCTCGCTCTGTCACCACGCCTTCGCTAACCTACCTCCCAATCGATTCCGACTACTCCAACATGCCCAGATGGCACAGAATGCACTGTTGCCGAGGTAGTGGTCGCGGTCGGGCGTCTTGTCCACCATTGTCCATTCACTCAGGGTCTCTTTCTCCGCCTCCTGAAGAGAATTCCGCCCATTCTCCTTCCACTTGCTGAGGCAAAGCTAGAAGTCAAGCTTGTCGACCACCTCTTGTTGTTCATCCTGAACCATGCACCTTGCCGCATGGAAAAAACTCTTGTCCAATGCCACTCCACAGGCTGAGGCTAAGGACGAAGCCGAGCTTCTCATCCTTAGCAAGTCCATTCACTTGGAGACACGCCCAACGCTGCCTGAGGAGAATTTCGCGCAATTTCATTACAACTGTGCTCTGGACAGACCCCGTCTTACCACCACCATCACGATCAGTTTCGAGGAAGAAGCCTCCTTTTCTGCTGAAAGTAGCACCAGGAAGAGACCTAGAAAATCCACCATTGCCACAATGCCTCCGCAGCTCTCAAGGAAGTTCGAGGCCCTACCTACTAAGCCCGCTGTCAATTCCTCCAGCACCAATGGTAGCAGCAACAGTGGTAGTGGGAGTCTAGAATGGTTGGGTGAATATTGCAGGAAAGACAGTGCCAGCGTAGTTCGCACTGATACAACACCTATACCAATTGCCCATCAGGCGACGCATGCTAATGACTCCTTCGACGAGTATAGGTTCCTCATTGTGGAGGAACCACCGCCTCAACAGAGTGACACCTAGCATGGAGAGGTCTTTCTTTACTGCTATGTTTATTTTCTATGTTAAAATGTCTTTCCAGAACATTTTCTCAACTTTTAAGTTTCTACTATCTGAAGCTGGTTTCCCCTTTGAGGGCAGCTGTATCATACCGGTTTCCCCATCTGGGGCAGTCATTATTTTATTTTTTTGACTTATAATGCCTCAAGAATTGGCTAGTATAGCAATTTCGAAGGCTCGACTCATCCTGTATATTATGTTATATTAATAGAATTTAGTCCAACTTAGAAAAAAAAAATATCCTTATTTTATTGATGTGGATTATTTTCTTAATTTAATAAAAAGAGATATTTTGATCCTTGAGATTATGGTTGATCATTTTAATCTTTGAGATTGGTGTTGGGCATCTCCTTATAATATCTTTATTTTCTTTATCTTAATTTTTTTAATAACACTACAATTTCTCCTAAAATTTAAATGTAATATATTTTTTAATATTATTGTTATTATGTAGAGTAACTTCTTACTATAAATAATTATAGTTGCCTTTGGTTGGAGTTAGAAGTAATTTGAAAAAAATAATTTGTCTTTAATGTTGTTTACCTTATTCTTGTACATTAGATAACTATCATATCCATACTTTTAATGGGGGGGAAACTATAGGATACCATGCATTGCATTTAATTCTGAGACTTTACATTAAAAATGCTTTTGGATTAATTCTATATTTCTCCACAATTTTCTATAGATACTATAATCCCATACTTCACAACCATGTAATATAACAAGAGTGATGAGGGTCTCGAAAAGAAGTTTATTCTTATCCCATGATTAAGTTAGTGTTAAATGTATATGATAAAAGTCACTATCATGGGAATTTTAGAGTAGAAATTTACAATTTGGTTGTATGAGGATATCAAATATCACATAATATATGACATTGTTACCAAGCCCATGAATACAAGTTATTTGGTTGGATATTGAATCCTTTATTAAAACATTGAGAATAATTAGACCTTGAGAACTACAAAGCTTGATTCCCTTGGTACCAAACAAATGCTTCTCGAATCAAGTCTTTAGAGTTTCTTATTTTCCAATTTAGTTATATTATGCACCACCAATGTAGATGCATGTTAATCTTGGGTCTATAAGTTTCTAAAGGGATCAAATCTTTTGAGTGTAAATGTTTTCATCATTTAAGATGGAAATAGTTTACTTGAAATCTCAATCCAAAAAATTAATAAATCAAATATTTGCAAAAATAAATATTTAAAAATAAAATGTTAATTATTGTCAACCTCTTTATATACACATAGAACAATATTTATAGATAAAAAACATACCTATTATATTTATATTTATGTATAAATTTGATATTCCTCTTTTATTTTTAGTTCAAAAATGCCTTCATTAAATTTTCAACAAAATACAGCTTACAGAGATCATCTCAACAATCCCTAGCCTCTCGTTCTCACTAGATTTTTTGAGTTGGGGGCCTAGAAAACACCAAAAAAGACATCTTACATACATTATTTATGGAAGGCTTTCTAGCCTTAGCATAGCTGGAAAAGAAAAAGAAAAAAGAATCCATATCTCATAGTTTCGTATCAAGGGGGGGCGAGGTGCGGGGAAAGTACAGGAGGAGAAGCAAAGAAGCCGACTCAATCATTCATGTGGAAGTATATATGCTCCACTCTCACCTTCAAGCTACAAATTTGGTCATTCGTGCGACAATTATGGCGCCAGAGGCTATCCAACTACTCCAGAATATCATTCTGGCTATATTGGATTTCATTGAAGTAAGCCATAATCTCATTTCTGTCTTCAGACCTGTCGTCTTTGAGGATATCCATATTGATTTGAATACATAAAAGTTACTCAAAAAGAGATTCGATGGTGACCAGAGAAACCACGTGACCAGACGAACAAGCTGGAGAAAGGGTCTCAGTATCCTCATATTCCAAACTACCCAAGTTAGCTGAAGGCCCGCTAAGGCCCGACTCAAGACGCCTTCCCTGAACTTGCTGCCCACCCCTGCGGCGAGGGCGACCCCACTGATGGGGCATGGAGAAGGGAACTGAACAAACTAAATCAACCAAATAACATAGACAAGCCCCTGAAGGGACAATAGTGTAACACTAGTAAAAACCACCACAATTTCCAGAAATACTAAACCACCCCAAGGGAGGGAACTGCACCGGCTCACACACCACTCGACTACCAGAGCAAGACCAATAATTCATGAACCAAACCGGACCACCAAGCACAAAACACCAAAACCACCACATTAAATTCCCTCCACCGCAGATGAACCAAATACAATTAAACAAGGAGAAACACCCATTATTCTCCCTAGTTGCCTTGAAGCTGTCCTCACACCCGCTAGTGCCTAGGCGAAGCCATGAAGATCCTATAACCTCACCCTATCCCCAGCACCAGGCAGACAAAATTTTGGTCATGCAACCAAGCAAAAAAACTAAAAAATCCACAATGCTTACCTCTCTCAGATATGTGCAGGCCTAGGGAGAGGATTTTGTTGAGATAAAACCAGTGCCAAACCATGAATACTCTGAGCCAAGCCAAATCTATGCCTATTCACATGCCTAGGTCCCAAGGACAGAGAAATCGATTTACTCACAACCGCACCTCAACACCTCGAACCTCCACAACGCCTCTCAACCAAGGCCGAAACCTCAGGGAGGCACCATGGTTGCAGACCCTCACACCTTGCTTGCCATAATTCATCTTAATACATTCCACAATGGACTGCTCCTCAAGCCTATTTTCAAATTTAACAACGGAGATGACCGTATCCTCCCTCGCGCCGACATATTAATTACCTAAATTATGCATGATATGAACTTAAATGAGCACGTGGAGTCGAAACATGGTCCAAGGCCCACGTGAAAGACACTTGTACCATCGAGTAGTCACCCCATCAAGGGATATTTCTCTTTTTTCTTAATATATAGTAATTAATGTATTAATTTTCCGTATATATTAATTAGATACACATATAGTGTTTTTTATTTACTTATAATAAGTATTAGATATATTTTTTAAGCCATAAATATAAAATGTATACACATATTAATATGTATATCATATTGGATTATAGAACTAACATCTTTAAAATATAATAAATATGTATCTAATTTTAATTTATAATATTAAATTAAATTAAATTGAATTATATATATATATATATATATATATATATATTAGCACAAATAATAAAATTAAAATGAATTATTTTTAACATCTTTATTCGAATTTGAAAATATAATTTTTCATTTTAAGCTTATTATTAAACACTACACTAATACATCATACACTACCCTAACCTATAAGGTCACCTTAGAGTGTACTTTTATTAAAATTTGTTTAAGTTCTAACGACACACACGATGACAATTGTGGGAGCATTATAATGTGTCTCCTTAGTGTTAAGACCATACATATTTTTCCTCATTAATTTAGCCATGTTCATGAGATGGTGTCCTCGTAGCATTATTATCTACATCATGTTATTAGTCCTTTCTTGGACTGTAGCAATCCATAGATCCTTGAAATTTAATTAGTTTTTGCGTTGATTAAAATTTTTCCCACTCAATTCTTGTTTATCTAAATTTTCATATTAATTATTTTCATCTACGAAATTCTTAAGCCAAAATTATTGAAGAAAGAAAGTGGACCTCTTATTTTTGGCTTCTCTCATCGAGCTGCGAAAATGTAGTGGAAAAATATATTTATCTAAAGTTTAAGTTGTTTCCTATTTTCCTAGGGCAAGCGTTTATCCAATGTTTTTGTTTAACAAGCATCGGGCAAGCGTTTATCCATGTTTATCCAAAGTTTCTATTTAGCAAGATTTCATTTATATAAACTAGGGTATGTCTTTGCCTAGTCTTTTCATCCTTATTTTTATCATGGAATGTAGATGGAGATGCCACATATTGGAGACTTGTCAGAAAGTGTTGTAGGTGGTGGTGGTGTATGTAGGTGTTGATACAAGTGTTGCAAGTGGTGTAATAACAATAATGTGGCATATCAACAATAAATCCAACGATTTTGAATGGAAGGTATTACCCAGTGATTCTGAAAGGGGCAGGTCGAATTTGAAATCAATCCATCCAGCCGCCGCGAATCTGAAATGTAAGCATCCTACTTTGTATTTTCTGAAGGTCGAATATGAAATCGAAAATCTAAAATGTAATCATTTTGCTTTTTATTTCATGGAAAATTATTTTATACTCTTTATAACTTGTTGCATTGCTTTGAAGGATTGCCTCGACTTTGAGGTTGAGTAGCCAGAAAGGTTATTCTTCTCATCGTCTTAGCAGTTGCATAGTAACTTGACTTAGGGTCTAAACCCATTTTTCCAAACAATTTTTTTTTGGTGGATTTTTTTCAATAACGACCCCATACTAAATTACTAATGTTTTCTAGATGGGGTCCCAGTTTCTTCTCTTCATTTCCATGGTTGACATCAATATTGATCATGTCTTTCTCTATGGAGACAGGCTTTTGGAACATCTTGGTAAGTGTATGTTTGCTAGGCCTTCTACAAAACATGGAAATTGTGATGTGAAATGCCCTTGTGTCAAACTCAATTTGCATATTCTTTGTGGGTCATAGTCTATGTCAAAGCTCCAAAACCCTTCCTGTGCGCCTCCTTGTCGCCTTCTCCAGCTAATACATTCCTTTTTATAGGGGTTTCTCTACATAGCCCATATGTCTTGCAACTGACGCAGTTGGACTCTAGGCGAGCACAACTGGATACCGTCAACGAACGAAGTGATAGTGAGTGAGGGATTGTTTTATATCATTGGTCATTCCCTCCCTCTCATGCTTCTCTAGCCTTGCTTGCCATGCCCTCCCTCTCAGACATGCTTATCTAGTTGGACATGCCCTCTCATGAATTTTTATCTGATTTACATTGAATTAGTTGTGGTAGGAAGATGCCCTCCTTCTCAGACAGGGTTATCTGGTTGCGCATGCCCTTTCATGATTTTTTATTTGATTTACATTGAATTAGTTATTGCAGGAAGAGGAAGTAGACTTGTGACATTACATCTCCCTCCCTAGTGAAATCGAAGAGAATACTGGAAAAAAGGCAAGAACATATCTATCTATAGCGAGAGTCACCCCTATCCATAGAGAGCCGGTGAGGATGAATTGAGATGGTTAAGCAGTCGTGCAATAGACCCCTATGGAGAATTATAACAACCATACACCTTGTGCATCAGACCTACCTAAGTGGAGAATGAGAACCGCCATAGTGAGCAGTAGGATAAATCTAAACTGGGTTAGGTGGTAATTAAGAGGATCGAGAGTGCAAACACTTGGACATGCAAGAGTGAAATTTCATTTAAGTGAAAACCTTATCTTGCTTAATCCCAAAGTAAAGAATGAAAGGTTTGGTGCCAGTCCTTTACTCATTATTGACTGCTCCCTTTGGTCGCAATACTATATGTTGGGGAGCTCTCGTTCGGTCGCATAACTAATAGAATGGAATTACGGCAAGGCCTTTGTGAAATTAGAGTGAGAATTCTAAAATATGATGCACTCAATAGGGGCTTGCTTCTTATTGGATAGAGGATTGATAGGTATCACCCCCCTACTCATAAATATCCACTTGTCAATTTCCAATGTGATAATTTCTTATATGGTATCTGAACTACAATATTGCCTGGTGAAATCTATCCATGTCTTACTCCATGTGCATGGTTCAAAATACCTTATTCCACACTCAATAAGAAAGGGAAATTCCATATCTAAAAGGTGCCTTGTGAATGGGAAAGAAGCACCATTGGGGTTTGTTAAATAAGATTCATGTAGAATATCTTTCTTTAAGGAAGCAATGCAACTCATAAGAAAAGAGATTCTTATGCAATATAGAAGCAAGTGGATTTGATCTCCTTCCTATAGTCTATGCATACCTTCTTCCTCATACATATCATTGACCACAGTTGAGTTAGCGAGCATTCCCTGGGTGGTACGTAGCAGTAGTGCCTAGATAGATTAAGGCCTCCAACTTGTGAGCTTCCAAATCGGTAGGTTCTTCTAGGATATAGAAGTTAGGCTAGCGTAATGAGATCCTTGTTAAACAACCATAAGTGGGTACTCACCATATGGTCCTCATCATTCATTTTATTTAGGAGCGGAATGTCTTCATGCATTTTCACATGCTTTACGTAGTTGTCCCTCTAGAATAAATACCTATTCAAAAATCCCCATGGCAGGAGCTTCTTGTTTGGGTTACTTTCTGGTCCTCACCATCCATTCTATTTAGGAACAACTTGTCTGCATGCATTTTGACATGTCTCTGTGCTACCTATTCACCTGAATAGTTAGTGACATAGAGCATAGAGCACTACTATGCACATTGGACATTGGGTTTTGAATTGTCGCAAAGAGGAATAAGTGGTAAGTTCATGGGCCCATTGGGGCAGACAAGTGTTAGAATCCTAGGCCCACATATGATTTGTATTTAATTCAATTATCAAATTTTATTGTATGACAATTTTTGCATGTCTTATAGGTATTTTACATAGTTGTCTTAAAGTGTTTACACATGTTTCTTATAGGTATTTTTTTTGCAAGACATGCAAGAGAGTATTGAAGTGTTTAGGTATCCAGTGGTAATAGATCCTGAATTTTTGGTGATTCCTTGTCATCCGCGTAGCAAGAACCTATCCGCCTAATAAAGTAGTGAAGGAATTCTCTCTGTAATAGATACCTTGTGATCTATCTGCTTCCTAAGCAAGTAGTGAAGGAATTCTCATTGGTACGCTACCTTATGCTGATTTTGATGTTATTCTGCTGGTTAACTGCTACAATGCATAGTAGTTCAGTAATGTTTTTGGAAAACTTTGTTGTTCAATATTTGCATAGATTTCATTTTCCAGATTGAAGCGAGTATTTTTCAATGCTTAGTGGTTGGAGCAATCTGGTTTGGAAAAATATGTTTTTGAATATCTGGGTGGGTTTTATTTACCAAGCTATATTGAGTGGCTTGCAATGCTCGGTAGTTGTGAGCAATCATTTTGGAAAATTGCGAATTGTTGCAATGATCAGAGTTGTGAACGGTCTGTTTGCTTGCAAAATAATGATGTTGAATATGTGGGTGGACTTTATTAGTGAGAGGATGAAGCCAATATTTTGCAATATTGTTTGGAATGTTAATGTTGTTGAAATATAAGTTGTAGTCTATACCCTACAGTAAAATATAGAAAAATATTTGTGACTGCTGATTTCATTAAGATCCATTGTTAATATAGTGTGTATCATATCATACCCATTGTGAATTTAGCTTGTATTGGGAGGTTTTAATAAAAACCAAACCTACTTGCGAACACACAATTTCCATGTCAGTTTCCATGTGACCACTCATTATCAATATGAATTTCGGTTCCATTGTCAATTTAATGTATATCTCAGTTTTTACTTGACCTTTCTAAACTTTTGGTTCCTTATTTGGATAGGGCCCTGTGAGGTGCCTATCGCACATGTAGGCCTTTAGATTATGGGTAGAGGTGGAGCTACCAGAATTTCCCCCACCGACCTGCCTTTTTTTTTGTCACAACCAACATTTTCCATCATCACCTCATGCTACCTTATTCGCACTTCCAAAGAGAGGTGGCTACACTATCAATTTAATGTATGTCCCAAAGTATTTGGAAGACAAAAGAGTTTCCTGATAGCTTTTCCAAGGGTTTAATGATGACTTGCATAATAACTTGTAACTTTCTAAACTAGGTTGAAGTCTCTTATTTCATGGGGTGTTGTCCTTGTACTGGTGTTTAAGTGTCATACTCATTCTACAGATAACTTCTCCAATTTCTTTTGAACTGGTTGCTATATTTTTTCACATAGTTGCAAACCTTGGAGGCCCAACTCTTCTAGCTGTGAGCCTCCAAGAAGGCACAACCTTTGATCTAAAGCACATATAACTTCAATATTTTGACATTTTAAAAAATTGACAATTAAAGGCTTGAAAATAATTAAATTGGTCACACAAATATTGATGGGTGGCTCAAATTACTTATTTTAACATAATTTAGTGAAGTGTTTTCACAGAGTTTGGAGGATTTTATGTTCGATAACAACAGTATTCTTTAAACACTTACAATCCAAATATTGTCACTTACTAGGTTATTAATCAATACCCATAAAACATATAGAAATACCCCTAAAACATATCAACATTTCATGGTATTAATTGGCTCTCATACCAATTTGTGGTGTCCCGATCCCCAACTGGTAAATTCCACTCTCAATAACACTGCATAAAAACCATTCAATTGTTTCGGAGGCGTTCATATTCATTTATTCTAGTTTGGGACCTAGACCTAGAAATTTAATTAAAATTCAACGCAATATTCAAATGTTTATGCAATCAATATGCAACATGTGTAATTATCAATTAAAATACACCAACAGAAGCATAATTATCAATTGTACATAAATCACACATAATGGAAACTCACGAACAACAACACAAGTACTTATATGTTAAAAAGAGCCAACTGGCTATGGAATATCCATGTTCCACCAAGCCATAGACCATGTGGTTCATAAGATCAACCACAGACACCCCCGAGCTAGGACAACCACTTCAAGGATAATAGCTAACATAAAAAATAAAAACTCAAGTCATGACACCAGCCCCAACATCCTTTGTCTCCAACCACAAGTTCATGTCCCCCTCACCAACACCCAAGTAGAAAATCCTGAAACCCTCTATGGTGCCTACCAACAAATCCATCTGACGATTGGTTATAATAGTATTCACTTGAAAATATAGGAGCCTTGTTGTTTCCTAGTGTCCAAATGTCAAATAACCAACCGAATAATCCCCTCAATTGGTGTCAAAGCCCAACGAGGACTCTCTAACTATATCTAACCAATTTCCCCACCATAAATCAATGGAACCAAACCATAATCAGGGCCAACAAACCCTCAAATCTACCAAGCTCCCTGAGCTACTTTGGAGCTCAGATAAAAATAAGATCCCTTTGGCACAATTAACTTATTAACTAGGCCCCAACCAGTTCTAGAGTCCAACCCCAGGACTCACTGTCCATCAGTTACTAGACTTAGTTTTCTAAATTTGTTACTGAGTAATGAATGAATAAAATCATAATTTAAAAAAAGCTATCGTAATTTTTAAATGCATGGCCACAACTAGCCATGTGGCACTTACTGAAGCCATGTGGGTCCCAGCACGCACTTTTCCACCAAACCCATTTTTTGCCTTGTTTCCTTGGATTTTCATCCCCATACTCTTTCCATGGAGTGGGATCTGTAGTCAGCCTTATATTATTAATTTATAAAAATATATACAAATTTACAATATTTACACCGTGGCTCCCCTGGCCACTTAGCAAAAACTAGTAGATCAATATCTAATGCAACTACATGGGAACATTGATCGCATAATATATCATCCATCTCAGTAGAATAATATTCAAAAGTAGTTATTATTCACTAGTCTAATATACTGAATACATATATTTTCATGATCAAAACAAGTAGGGGTATTACAATATGCTTTTTGTTTCATCTTATTTCATGCTTTTTAACTAAGTTGTCCTTCAATGGTTTGAGAACCTCTTGTTGGTGCCTATGTGGTCCACCACTACTTTAGCCTTTATAATCCCATTCAAGGGTAATATAATAGATGGAGTATGATATTCATAAAGTGCCATAAATGGGGATATTTTTTATGAAGTATGGAAGGATGTGTTGTAACACCATTTTGCTAATGGAAAGCACTTCACCCATTGTATTTGTTTATCATATACAATGAAACAAATATTTCCTTCCAAATATATATTCACAATATTGGTTTTCCCATTGGATTAAGGATGGTAAAATGAGGTACAAGCTAATTGACCACCCACACAAGAAAACAATCGAGTCTAAAAATTTCCAGTGAAAATTGGATCTTTGTTACTTACAATATTTTTTGATATTTCATGTAGTTTTTCAACTATTTCCATAAATGATTCAACCACTGTAATTTCTTTAAAAGGATGATAAAGGAAACAAAGGTAAGCATGTTTTTTCATGCGATCTATCACTACCATATTGACATTCTTCCCTTTATATTTGACTATACTTGTAATAGAATCCATTAAAACGTCTTCCTAACATTGTCTTGGTATGGATAATTGTTGAAGGAGCCATAGGGTATTTATTATATCTACCTTACTCTGTTTTTCATACCATACATTCAACCAAAAACTTTTTCAAAAAATAAATAAATTAATTAATTAAAAAAAAAAAATCTTTCTTGACCTTATGGTATGTTTTCAAGAAAACTTGATTGTCCTTTTACAAGGGAAGTGTGTAATACCAAAATGTCCTTCTATGAGAATTGATAATTCTTACATAGGTATAAGAAATATGGATAACACCATAGATCATTCTTCCACATAAATTTTTCTACTACGTGAGGGTCCCCTTGTAATTGTTGAATGATCTTACATACCTTCTAATCTTGCTTCCTTTCTATCCTTGCTTCTTCCTCCTAGTCGGATTATGGAATGGAAATAACACATTAAAAAACCTTTGTGTCGCCCCGTTTTATTAAGAGTGCATCTTCCACAATATTTTTCTTTTCCTTTTTGTATATAATTTCAAAGTCATGACCTAACATATTTGTAATCGATTTTTTCTATCTTTTGAAGATAATCTTCACTGCAAGAAGTACTTCAAAGTATCATGATATTTTTCGTTTACTTTGAAGTGCCTTCCTTTTAGGTATGGATGTCATTTCTTAACTATAAGTATTATGAGTAACATTTATTTTTCATAGATTAGTTTAAGTTCTTTACTTTAAGTTCAATACTATAAAAGGCAAGGGGTCATTCTTCTTACATCAAAACTACACTAATGCCATGGATTAAGGAATCATAATACACAATATTGAAGGTTTTTGTGAATTCAGGTGTGGTTTATATGGGATTTGTACACATATCCTCTTTAATTTTTCAAAATCGTTGGTTTCTTCTTTACTAGAAGAATTTTTTTCCTTATTCAATACTTTTGTTAGAGGTGCTACTCTTTGACTATAATTATTGAAAAACTTGCAATAATATCTTTTCAATAGTAAGTGTCCTTTGAGTTTCTTCAAGGTCTTGGGGATTATCCATTCCCTCATAACTTTGATTTTGTTAGGGTCCACTTTGACACCTTCATGGAATATAATATGACCCAAATATTCCACTTCTTCAACGCCAAATAAAAACTTGGAAGGATTTGCATATAGTTGTTTCTCTTACAATGGTGTTAAGACCTTGTCAACATGTTTTACATGCTCTACCCAATATTTGTTGTGTATTAGTATGTCATAAAAAAATACTAACATTTATTGAACCAAAAGCGTGATATCACTCCATTATGCATAGGGATACCTGTAAGGCTTAATCTTAAGTGTGACACTTCCAAGTTGTTGAATATAATGGTCGCGATCTTGAGCAAGTGGAAGACCCTTACACATATCTAGAAATACATTGGAATGATTGTTGATAAATTTTTGGAGATCCAATGGAATAGAGGACACAATTGTTTGATCATATAATGTACATAGTTGTGAAATTACAACATGGTATCTTTTTTTGGCAATGTTGTCTTGCTATTAGAGCTTATCATTTTAGAGAGTTTTCCTTTCATACCTCTAATATTAATTTATTATCCTTCTATGGAAAATATTATGAAAAAAAATTGAAAATTAAGGGTCAATGTTCCCAATGGTTGTAACCATTTGACCCCTAATAGAAAATTGGTACCACCAATTTGGGTCATAATCATTAGAATATCCAATAAATACTCCCCATTTTTCAACTTAATTCTATGGAACATCCTTGAATAATTTATAATTCTATGGAACATCCTTGAATAATTTATGCTACCTCCATATGTAATCATTACTTGAAATTCTAGTGTTGGAAAACATAGCAATTAAGAAGTTTTTTCAATTTGTAATTGATGAAGTTATGGGTAATACTTGGATTAATCAATAATGTTATTTTTTATTTTCGATATATCCTTCTATCTTGAGGGCATGTGGGGAATTGATGATGAAAAAATGCATGACAATATATTGTTGGAATAGTCTCTTCTAACTCTATATCTTGTGATTATTCTCCTTCTTGGTCTTCTTCATCTTCATAGTCTATGTAGAATAATTTATTCTCATTGAAGTTATGCCCCTTACTCTACTTTTTGTCATAATTAAAACATAGTCCCTATGTTCATCTTTCATCCATATCCTGAGGTTTCTGTTGATTTTTGGTAGCATCGGAAGTGCTCTAACTCTCAAAATTGGTGGAGAGGCTCAGGAATTGGTATTCCAAAAAACCCAAAAACCGTCTGCAAAAATTAAACTTAGAATATGTTTTATTATAAAAATCAATTATTGTAATGGGGGCCTTGAGTCTAAACTTATGGAAATTAAATAGCTAAAGGGTATTAATAAAACAGAGTGTGAATGATCTAGAAAAGGTGAAGATCAAGTCAAGTTATAATATTAACCATTGATTAAAGATATAATCTCGGTCGTTGATGTCTCAATGAGAAGACTATAAATGAAGGCTTGAGGTCCATTTGGAAAGTGACACCGAGTGAATATAGTGATCAAATTATTCTAAGGGAGTAGTGCTCGGATGAAGATCAAATCTAAGTGATTCCAGTGCAGTGAGGGGTAGATACAGTTTTGGTCGTAGGATCTTCTCCGGGACCAAGAATACAAAGTAGAGAGGAAAAAAAACTAGAAAAGGAAGCAGTGCACCTCCAAAGAGTGTGATGCATCACCTAGAGAGGGTGACATAGCCCCACGCAGAGGCAGTGCAGTGTTTTCTCGAAGTAGTCTGAGATTTGCTGGGAAATCGGGGTTCTGAGCTGGGAGGACTGGAACTATACTTTATGAGGAGAATATCAATCCCAAAGAGGAGGTGATGCAGTCCACATAGGTCCCCATGCAATCCTACGCAGCTACTACATAGAGGGTGTTGAGGTTTTGTCAATTCAGCTACCGGATCAGCCGAGACTTGTAGTGTGAGGTAAACTCACTATATTTTTGTCTATCATGTTTTCTCTGTAGTGTATAGCCAACAAGGCATCCAAAGATTGTATTTAGAAACTGTTGCTTAATAATAAAAAACCCTCAAATCTGTTGCACCCATTTTCCCGCATTGGGTTTTTCCGGGGACTTTCGTCCAAAATAAACATGTCCTATGTGTGTATTTTTCTTTGCTAAGTTTCCTTGTTTCAGAATCATAATAAATTAAGTGTAGGTTGCTTCTGTAATTTACATCAATATTTCATGAAGAAATCTGAAATAACTATGTAATGTAATTTACAAGTAGATGAAGTAGATTCAGTTGGTTGCAGTAGGATTCCTGAGATTGTTAGATCTAGGAATTTTCACATGGTATCAAAGCATTTTATGTGAAAATGGAAGAGTAGACCTAGCACTAAAGTGAAGGCCAAATAGCTACAGCAACAACAGATCGAATCCCTAGTGGGATTGTGCTTCCATAAAGGTTGAATTTTCGAGGTGGTATCTCTCTAAGTGAGTCGGCAGAGAGGTAAGACTTCCAGATCAAGATCTTGTCGAGGCAGAGGAAGTAGCACAGAGCCTTCACATAGAGCCAGAGGGATGCAATTTTTTCTTAAAGCAGTTGTTGGGAAGAGAAGTGTTAGACGAAGAACAAATGCACATAGCGAGGGAATTTTTCCTCAGCGAGTTCCTTGCTGAGGAATTAAACATTTATCATTTTTTGGGCAGTAGAGGAGCAAAAAACTTACCAGATCCATCAGGGAGTGTGTAATCTAGCCTAGAAGATCTGCAGTATGGAGAAAGAGGGTGAAATTTGACAATTTTCGGCTGATATGGCATCTCACGGACTTAGAGATTAGGAACAGTTGGAGGGTTCCTCCAACTACATGATCTAGAAAGAAAGAATCAAATTCCTTGTGGGAGAATATGATCTCAAGGCATTTTTGGAAAACATGGTTGTTGTACCTACGGATCTAGATTAGAATAAAAATTACAAGTCCAATATGGAAAAGGCCAAGAGGCCATTCCTTCATGGTGTCAAGGATCATATAATTTCTCATATAGCTAGCAAGGACACAGCCTGATAGATATGGGAGGCCTTCTCCCTGATATACAAAGGAACTTCCGAGCAACGGAATATGTACTTGGAGTAGGAGCTCCGGATGATCCAGATGAAAAAGGGGGAAATCATTATTCCATTCTTAACGAGACATTAGGATAACCGTGATCAGTTGGAAGTCATGGGATCTACCCCATCTTCTACAACTATGGTGAGGTTGGCCCTTAACGCAGTCATTGAGGAATGGAATTTTTTTTTCCAAAGTATTTTGGGTAGGGCAACACTACCTAGGAGGAGGAGAATGCAACCCTCACATCAAATGGACAT
>JAXQQM020072476.1:0-86028 GCA_034641835.2 Pinus albicaulis
AAAAGAAAATAATGAACTTCCAAGCTCTTCATAATTATGATATTGTAAAAAGTAAAAAAGAATGTATTTGAGCCAAAAAAAGAAGAAGTTATTTCTGAAGAAAAAAAAGAAAAGAAAACTTCCAAGCTCTTTAGTTCTTTGAAAAGAAAAGAATGAACTTCCAAGCTCTTTAGCTCTTTGAGAAAGCGATATCAAGGACTCTACAGTATGAAACATCTTTATCTCATACAATTTTTCCAATTTAAAAAACCTATCGGCCTTTCTTTGCACCTTTTGAGCTGCTTCGGTAACTAACAACATCACATTAATGGTTTGTTTCAAAAAATTCCAACTAATTTGATTATCTATGTTTGATATATGAAATAATTCGATTTCATAAGGCGCTATTTAGATTTTTTTTAAATATTATTTTTTTAAATATTTATAATTTTGATTTTTCGAGGAGTTATGTTTTTTATTTTAATTTTTAATTCGAATGGTTTAAAAAATAATTGAAAATTGAAAATCAAGTTTTATAATAAACTTTTAACCTAAAAAATAAATATATTTCAAGTGCAAACAATTAACATCATCAAATAAATGGTTAGTGGTTAGCTTATTGTTTTTGGAATCTAAGCTTCTGTGATCCATATAAATTAGTAGAAATTCTTTCGGTAATAATCACATGCAAAAGAACGAGGTCGACGCGTTTCGAACCAACCAGTGTGGTTCATCATCAGGACTATGTGAGAGATCAGATCAAGCAATAAGTATAAATAGATGTAGAGATGGTTCAACTAGCCGTTAGGATAACGGCTAGTTTGACTTAGAAAAAGTAAAAATTCCTTTATATATTTATTTATTTAATTAATTAATTAATTAATTTATATTCTTAATTAATTTATTATTTTTATTTTTATTTTAATTTATTATACAATTAATTGACCAATTAAATAATACAATGGTAAGTAATTTAACAAATCTAGGTGTATATATGCAAATTTTGATTAAATTATATAATAAATATTTATACAATTAATTCTTTATTCATGAAATCTAATTGAAAATAAACCAATAAATCAATAAAATAAATTAAAAAATTATTTTAAAAATATAAATAAATAAATAAAATATAAATAAAATATAAAAATAAAAATAATTTTATTTATTTATTTATTAATATAAAAAATAAAAATAAAATAAAATTGATTAATTAATTAAAAAATATAAATAAATAAATAAATATAAATACAATATAAATATAAATTAATAATAAATAAATAAAAAAATATATTTTATTTTATTTTAATTAATTAATTAATTATTATTATTACTATTATTATTATTATTTAACAAATAAAAACATAAAATAAAATAAAATAAATAAATAAAAATAAATAAATAAAAAATAAAATAAAATAAAATAAATAAATAAAATAAAATAAAATTTTATTTTTATTTTATTTATTTATTTATTTATTTTATTTTATTTTATATTTTTATTTGTTAAATAATAATAATAAATAAATAATAATAATAATAATAATAATAATTAATTAATTAAAATAAAATAAAATATATTTTTATTTATTATTAATTTATATTTATATTTTATTTATATTTATTTATTTATATTTTTTAATTAATTAATTAATTTATTTATTTATCTTTATTTTTATTTTTATTTTTATATAAAAAAATTTATTCTTTATTTTTATATTTTATTCTTTATTTTATTTATTTATTTATTTATATTTTTTAATTTATTTATTTATTTTATTTTATTTATTTATTTTTTTACTATGTTTGACTATTTGATAGATGGTTTATTTTTAATTAGATTTCATGAATAAAGAATTAATTATATAAGTGATTATTATATAATTTAATCAAAATTTTACATATATACACCAAGATTTGTTAAATTACTTACCATTTTATTAATTAATTGGTCAATTAATTGTATAAATATATTGAAGGTTTTAAAAATAAATTAAAATAATAATAATAAATTAATTAAAAATATAAATAAATTAATAAATTAATAAATTAAATATATAAATAATGGAATTTTTACTTTTTCTAAGTCAAACTAACCCCGTTAATCTATGACTAGTTATCTATTTATACTTATTGCGATCGATCTCTCTACATATAATCTTGTGATGAGCCACCTTTATCCTCTGCTGCTCGTTCTTATGTAACAACCTACTAGCTTATTGTTATTTATAACTTAAAATAATTTAAAGAAATTAATATAAATATAAATATTACTATTATAATATTATTATAATATATATAACAATAATGAGTATTCATTATATTAATTTTTCTTTCAGTTGCAATAAAATATATGGGTGAGTTATAATTTTAATTTTCTTATAGTTTTCAAATTTGTCATTTCTAGATTGATTAGCCAAACTTAGATGTTCATGATCACTACAAAAAGATATAACTGATACAATACTCTTATTTATCTTACTAGTATATATTTGACAAAATTGAGACAACGGGATTACACAGAAAAAACCATTCATTGCAAAATTGAGACAACGGGATTACACAGAAAAAACCATTCATTGCAAAATTGAAGCTAAGCATTAGGATCAGTCGGGCGATTTGAATCTATTCCCAAATTTTGAACTTCATAAGGGTTGCTTTGTTCTTTCAGAGGGGATCCTGAATTTGACACCTGGAGTTGAAGGTCTTCAGTCATGGTGTGCAACACTCCAACCTCATCCTCAAGCTTAGTGATCATGGTAAATTTTTGCTACCCTTTTAACCAAGACCTTTTGCTTCGTCTAATGTGTTAGAATTACATTTTATCAAAGCATTAATGAACACATATGCAGATATAATCAAGAGGAAAACATGTCAATAATCACACAATAAAACACAAGACATTTAATAACGGAGTTCGTCCAGTGTGGACTACATCTCTAGGTCTCGGTGTCTCGATGGTGTTGGCTGCTTCATTTGGTGTTGTAAATGGCTATGGTTTACATGGACATTGTTGACTTGTCATACAAGGAAAAGCCCTCAACATGAGTGGAAAAATCTCTCCACAAGACGTTCTGTTACAAGGAACTCTCACTCCTAACAAACCTCCTACCAGCATGACAACTTCACACATGGTGACATAGAGTATCCCGTCATCAAGGCAAAAGGGATCTCACAACATAAATCACCATCTATGATAAATACATACCTCATCAAATACACATAAATATTTCGCATCTTACATCAAGCAGGAATCAACAACAGCAAATGAACATAACGACTCTGCATCATACATCAAGCAGGAATCGACATGACATAAAACATCCTACAACAATAATCAATGAAGTACATGGAAACAACACTTCATATACCTCAATTCTGATGTTGGTTGAAGAATAGTTTGCTCATTCGTTGGATCTAAATGCACCATTGAAGTTGTGGCGTCGAATGGCATGAAATAGACTGTCCACACGTTGAAATCTGACACCGTCATTCCATTCTAGAAAAGCGCCGAAAAATCGAGACCTCTGTTGCAGAAACTGACATCGCCAACAGATTCGCATCGCCGAGAGGTATAAAATTCATATAAAATTTGTCCAATTTGGACATTGGGAAAATTTGGCCCCTCTGGAATCAAGGTTCAATCAAGGTTCCACCGCCTGTACTACTCCGCGCTAATGGTTCCATGCCTCGGCTTCCATGCTTGCTCCAAAAAGCCATAGGCGCAATGGCAAATGATTCTGTTTAAATAAAAAATTGGTGGGCAGAGTTAACAACACTGCTCTGTTGGCGCAATGGTAAAATATGGAGGTTCGTTGGAGGGAGGTCGGGGGATCAAATCACGCCCCCTCTCAACACAGAATTCCATAGTTTTAAATGGGCGTGTTTTTTTTGTGTGTAAATATATTGTGGTGCGGCCCGCTTGGGGGTCGACCACGTGGGTCGGGCGAGTTCGACCCCTGTCGACACTATTCAACCTTCGTTGCAAATGGTAACGGTATTTTATTATACATGGTATGGTGGGGTGGCGTGGGCCGGGTCCATTGGAGGTGCCCCGCCCACTCACGTTACAGTTTAACGGTGCCACATGGAGCAGGTCCGGTGGGGTCATGGGCACTGGCCCTTTTAAATATAACATATTTTGTTATATTAGTTGGGGTAGTGGCAGAGGTCACGACCCGCCCCTTTTTTTTATATTTTTTATTTAAACAAAGCCCCCAATTTTTGAAATTTGGTTTTTAGGCCGAAGGGGACAAATTAAACATCCCACAATTTCACACGGAATCTGGCCACCGAATCCTGTGAAATTGCGTCCTCCTTAACGTGCCATGTCACCTAGTCAACCCTAGAACTTTGACCAGCTCTAACTTTCACATACAAACTCGATTTCATGAACCGTTTGCATCGTTGCAATCAAGATGAAGAGATCTTCAACTTGAAACTAAGTTTTCCACATTCCTACCACTTTGATTTTTGAGCTTTTATAAGCCCTCTTTCTCCTATGTGTGTCTCTAGAGGCACCTGGATCATTCCTCCCCACTGAGGAGATTTTTGTCCTCCAAAAGCATCAATAATAATTTGCAACTGCTGTGTACAACGTCTGCACCACAAGTATCAGAGTGGGTCTGCTCTTTCTCTGTTTTTATTTTCATGTCCCCAATGCGGCTAGGGTATAAGGAGTTCAACCTCGCAACCTCGATGACCCCCCATGGCGGAAGGAAAGAAAGATGAGGGAGCAGGAGATCCTATCAAAATCTTGCTCGAGGAGGCCCTCGAGAAATAGAGGAATGCGATGATGGATAAATTTTCACAGATCCTTCCACGGCTGCCCACCGGCGGCACATCTACATCCAGCATGTCTGCCAACAGGTTCGTGACATCCTGGACAAATCCAACACCAAGTTCAGCAAAATCCCCCCCCCCATGGAGGAACTTAACGCAATGGAGACCATTGCTTCCTAAGGAGGGAGGAATGACCAGGTGGATATCGGTGGCCTCCCACCTATTCCATTTGGACCCGCAACATCAATTATTTCAGTTTTTTAGCTTCAACATAGCTTACTATTTTTAGCAGGTTTTTGGGTCCTGCACACTCGGAGCCATTTTGGGGACTTAATGATCCAGGTGGATATTGGTGGCCACCCATCAAGTCCATTTGAACCCCCACCATCAGTTCTTTTAGTTTGTAAGTTTCAGCACAACTTACTATTTTTAGCAGTTTTTCGGGTCCTGAACTTCCGAAGCCATTTTAAGGCCCTAAACGACGCTTTTTGGGAAAACAGGGAGCAACATATGTAATAGGCTAATGTTTCTCACTCAAAAGTTTTAGTCCTCGAATAGATATTTCTAACGAGCTATTGAACGCGTCAAACGGAGATCGGATGCCAGAGTTACGTCCCTGGGAAGTTGAAACACCAATTTACCCAAACAGGACCCACAGTTTTGGCACTTCATCTCCTAGGGTTAGATTTTTGGACATTTCGGATTTTACATTGTTTCTCAACAATAAATAGGCCTTTGAGCCTCATTGTAACATAGTTCAGGGGCTGGTAGTCAACACATCTCTTCTCAGAGATAAGCGCTACCAGTGCCCTCGCTTGCTTGTTCCCATCATTTCATTTCTGTAACACAGTTTAGGGGGCTGGGAGCCGACACATCTCTTCTTAGAGATAAGTGCTACCAGTGCCCTAGCTCGCCACATCTCCATCATGTTTGCATTGTAACACAGTTCAAGGGTTGGTAGCCAACACATCTCTTCTCAGAGATAAGCATTGCCAGTACCCTAGCTCATATATTTCCATTATGTCTGTAATAGGCCTGCGAGCCTCACTGTAACACAGTTCAGAGGCCTACGTATGCCACATCTCTTCTTAGAGATACGCTACCAGCGCCCTAGCTTGTTTCCATTATGTTTGTCAGCTTATTTCAACCATTCTTTTATTAATAAAATGAAGCATTATTTCCGCTACATCTATGTGTTTATGGTTATATCTGTATTTTGTTGAGTTCCTGCATAAAATCCGGATCACCTGTAGTACAATCTCTTACAAGTTACATGCTCAAATATGACCAACTATGACCCAAGAATTTCCATACTTGCCACGATTTTTTAACACATACACAGTGGTCAAGCTGACATCGAAATGGAATCAATAATACCCAGCTATTAATACAAGGCCAAATACATTATTGTCGCATTGCAAGTGATGGAAAAACACATCATCACTTTTACAAAAGAAATGCAAAACATGATTTATAAAACACGACCATGACACACTACCACATCTAGAAAAACCATTTCTTACTCAACAAAGTGGACCACGATGAATGTGGTGGATTTTCTTGTTGAACATTTTCACTGACTGGTTTCTGCACAGGCGCTTTGTCCTTAAGATGCTGCTCTGGATGGAGTCTCCAACATGTGGCTGAGGCAAGCTCCTAGGCATGGAACCATGAGCTTTTCATGGACACTGGTGACTTTTCATACAAAGAAAAGCCCTCAACATGAGTGGCAAAGTCTCTCAACGAGATGTTCTGTTACAAGGAACTCTCACTCACCACAAACCTCCTATCAGCATGACAACTTCACACATGGTGAAAAAGAGTATCTCGTCATCAAGGAAACAAAGGGATCTCACAACATAAATCACCATCTATGATAAATACATACCTCTTAAAATACACATAAATATTCCGCATCTTACATCAAGCAGGTATCAACAACAAAAAATGAACATAACGATTCTGCATCATACATCAAGCAGGAATCGACATGACATAAAACATCCTATGGCAATAATCAATGAAGTACATGGAAACGACACTTCATATACCTCAATTCTTATGTTGGCTAAAGAATAGGCTGCTCAGTCGCTGATCTGAAAGGAGTGTATTAGTTCTGTTGTGCTAAGTGTCCTTTCAGTAATTTAAACATGTTCAATTTGTCTCCATATGTTTTCTTAAGGAATGAGAGTTTTAACCATGAAAATTAGATGAATTAGTGAACTTTAAGCATGTAAATAAGCCTTAAAAACACTAAACAACAGTGCATAACGTCGAAAAACATTCACACATAATTTTTACACGGTAGGCATGATGAAGTAGTTCACCCCTCCTGGGCTACATCTATTGGTCCAACTCCCAATGGCATGTCCCTCTTTGTCATTATGCTGAAAATTGTAAATTACATATGTTTAAAGGCCTCTAACGGCTGTTTTCTCTACACCAATGGCTCCAGAATTCTCAAATTAGTCTAGGTAGACTCTTGTTTCACTAAAATTGGTAAAAATTTGACCTCCCCATGCATTTTTCCCATTATCAGCTAGAAAAGCTCCACTAAATGTGGAGACAGGTACTTAACTTCAGTTAAATTTGATAAAAACCCTAAAAAGTCGGGGCGCGCTATATTATTCACCTGATTGACTGTTTGGATAAACATATAACAGTTGGGCGGGGTGGTCACATACCTCGCCGTTAACTTCGCATATAACGTTTGTCAACTCCACATATAAGAGGTGGGAACTCAGAGTTTACGATTCCCAAAACTGTTTTGCATAACCATTAATTAAAACCATGTGAACAAGTCACAAAGACTTTGTCGTTAATTGTTGGAGCAACCCCGCGATGGTGGAGTGGAACTCAGACTTTGTAGTTCCGTAGACCATGGCATAACAAGCCATAACCCCGCCATGTGACTAGTTCAACACAACCCGCCGGAGGTTACGATGAACGCAACCATTAAATGCAGTCATTTTTACCATCAGTCATGTGACCAACCTGCTTTGCCGTAAGGGTTGCATTTTATGTCACTGGTTGTTAAAAATTTGTTGCAGAGGTTTTACAACGTGTTAACAGGTCTTGGAACATTTGACTAGCATTTATCATTGGGGCTTAAGCTCATGGTTCTGGGCTAAAGGCCATATGGTGGGGGCTGGTCCCCTAAACCCCCAACTCTGAAACTTTATCACCATAAATATATATCACCCACTATACATTGTAAGAACTACCATTGGTGTGATGGCACGAGGGCAGGCTAGTGGAATCGAGGTACATGGTTCGAACCTCTAGAACTCCATAAAATTTTTTACAATGAACTCCTGAGGACACGTGGCGGCCTTCGAGCTTGCCATGTGTCACTCATCCATTGGTCAATCAAAAACTCATTAAACGGTCCAAAATTTTCCGTACCACCAATGATCAACGACTCAGAATATGCCACATGGCGCCATCCCATTGGCTATGAAAAAATGGAATATTCCAGGAATATACCTACTGACTGTACCTGCATGTTGACTGGGCATCCAGTCACAAAATTTTGTTGTTTGGGAAAATGGATAGAACGCGATATCTTCCTCATACGATATTGGTTTTTTGAATCGTTCGCAACACCGAAATCACAATGACGAGACCTTTCTGGTTGCTCAAGTTCGGACCTGTTTTGATCACTTTCATTTTTGAGCATAAAACATGATCTCCTGATCAATCACTAGATCTAAATGCAACATCGAAGTCACGGCGTCGAATGGCATGAAATCAATTGTCCACACGCTGAAATCCAACATCGTCATTTCATTATGGAAAATGGTCAAAAAATCGAGACCTCTGTTACAGAAATTGACACCACCATCAAATTCGTGTTGCCGAGAGGTATAAAATTCATATAAAATTTGTCCAATTTGGACATTGGGAAAATTTGGCCCCTCTGGAAATGAGGCTCAATCATGGTTCCATCGCATGTACTACTCTATGCTCATGGTTCCATGCCTCGGCTTCTGTGCCCGCTCCGACCTGCCTTAGGCACAAGGCCAAGTTAACAACACTTCTCTGTTGGCACAATGGTAAAATATGGAGGTTCATTGGAGGGAGGTTGGGGGATCAAATCCTGCCCACTCTAAACATAGCATGTCATAGTTTTAAATGGGTGCATTGTTTTTTGTGTAAATATATTGTGGTATTTCCCGCTCGGGGGCCGACCACGTGGGTCGTTCGGGTTTGACCCCCGCCGTCACCGTTCCACCTTTGTTGCAAATCGTAATGGTCTGTTATATATATGTTATGGTGGGGTGGCGTGGGTTGGGTCCACCGGAGGTGGCCCGCCCACCCACGTTACAGTTTAATGGTGCCACATGAAGCGGGTCCGGCAAGGTCATGGCCGTCAGCCCTTTTAAATATAACATTTTTTTTATGTTGGTTGGGATAGGGGCAGCGGTCACAACCCACTAGTTGAGCCCTAAAATTGTCTTCTTTGTTGAAAACCTTCACTTTATTTCATCATTTCTTTATCACTTCATAAGCCTAAAAATCAATGAAGAATGATTAAGATTGCTTAAAGGTTACATACAAATGATTAACATGTTGTATTTTTGTGATTTTTGCTATCTTAATAATTTTGAACAGTTTTAGCCACAGAATACAGACATTTTGTATCCAGTCAAGCGTTCCGCAACTTTTTTTGTGTTTAAGTATGATGTAGGTGTCAATTGGAGAAAAGGCGCACATGGGAAGTTCTCAAATATTCCCTACATGATTCCTTCCTATCCACGAGGACTGAATCGACAACTGGAGGTGTCTAATCCAATCATCAAAGTGAGAGTCAAAGAGACTGTTTTCTATAGGAATTAGGACTCCTGATTTGCTTTGCAGCAAGTCACGAGTCTAAAAAGAGTCTCAACTCAATTTTGATTAGAAGATTACACTTGTACCTATTTTTGTTCAAACATTAGTTATGAATTTGCATATAAATTAAGCTTTGTAGAACCGAGAGAGGACGGTTAATAACTCATTCAGAATCACAGTGATACTTTGTTTTTCAAGCATTGTTTTAATAAAAGGATATTAGCCTTGATGTTGTTCTGATTAAAATTCTAAGGAGCTAAATAATTACATCGAATTGATAGCAAAGGGCCCCTGCTATTCAAGGAGGTTTCATGCATTTTCTAGCTAAGTTCATTCTAGTTTTTGTTGATCATTTCTCTGTATTTTTCTTACTGCTTTCATAATTTTCAATTATTGTATCCAACTGAGTAAAGTCTCTTAATGAATGGATAGTGACTTATAGGTGCAATAGTTGTTTAGGTTTCATTTCTTGTCTTTCATAGTTAAACAATTATTGTGCTCGACCAAGTAAAGACCATTTAAATCTTAAATTGAAATGGTTAGTGACTTATAGATACAGTAATTGTCTAGGAGATCCTCATACACTACACTTAATATTTTTCAAAAGCTCTTCCAATAAATCTCAATTATATGAATTGGATTCAGTTGTAAGGTTTGAGTTATTAATTGTTTTTAGTATTTCATTTCATGTTATAGGAGATCCTCATTACACTACACTTAATCTTTTTCAAAAGTTCTTCCAATAAATCTCAATTATATGAATTGGATTGAGTTGTAAGGTTTTGAGCTATTAATTGTTTCGGTATTTCATTTCATGTTATAGGAGATCCTCATTACACTACACTTAATCTTTTTCACAAGCTCTTCCAATAAATCTCAATTAAATGAATTGGATTCAGTTGTAATGTTTGAGTTATTAGTTGCTTTCATTTCTTGAATTCTCAATTGAGATGCAATATCCATGGATTAGGATTTCTAGTTTTCACCATTTCTTAATTAGAAAATAAACTCCAAAAACTTGTGAATAAAACTCTGCTTTAATTCATTTGATAAACATTTTCTTTTCTTCCTTTTTAAATAGATTAATTTCATCTTTTTCGTAGAATGCTAAGAATCAAAATATAAAAACTCCCAAAAACATCAACAAAAACTTAAAAAAACGAAGTAGGGAAAAAGGATACTTAGGCACATATAGTGCATTACACTTCATCAGTTTACTAGCCCTGGTCGATAATTTATATTAACAATTTAGGACACTAAATTGACTAAAATTTTTGGCCCTGTTGCCGGGGAAATGTAACTAGGTAGTCTTATTTCTTACCTCCCAAAAACAATGATATGCATAGGAAAAGAGACTTTAGGGGTAGATTTATAAGAGGCAGAAGCTTAATCCCCACAATACCACTCACTCCACCAAGACCAAGAAGTAGCACACCTCCATCTCAAACCCATATTCCATATTATACTGGTCATAGGCTTCCAGAAGTTTTAAGATCAGATATCCAATCAGGAAGATCTCCCACTTCATCCACTGAAGCAATTCTAGAGGAAGAAGATCGAAGGACTCCTATAGAAGGGATAACCATTTTCACTTCCACAGGAGAATATATTCCAGCAGAAGAATTACAAATCCCTAGTGAAGAGGAAGAGGAGGAATTATTCTTCAATATATCCTTGATAGAAGAACCAGAAGAAAAATTAGTTCTCCATACTGAACCTTATATTAGTTCAGAAGAATCTATCATGGTAGGAAGGGGAGAAGAAGAAGGGGAAGGAGAAATATTTAATGGAAAAAACTTGCTATTTGGAGGAGGTAGAGGTAGAAGAGGAGACAGAAGAAGAGGTAGAGCAAATGCAGAAGGAGGAAGAGGTAGAGGAAATGCAGAAGGAGTTAGAGGTAGAAGAGGAATTGAAAACTCCTTTGGATTCCCTATAATAGATGAAGAAACAAATGCTACCATGAAAAATATCTTACCCTTCGTTCTTCCAAATTTTCATGGACTGAAAAGTGAAGACCCTGAGACATTCTTATTTGAATTTGAATTTCTATGCAGAACTTACATATGACTATCTTCAGGATGCTCAAAAACTTAAACTGTTCCCTTCAACATTGAAAGGAGTAGCACTAAAATGGTTTATGAGTCTAATCACTGGATCTGGAGGGACATGGAATGATATGAGGAAAGCATTTCTAGATAGATATCTGGATTAATGTATACTAGTCAACCATAAGGAATAAGTGTTCAAGATGATGCAAAAAGAGGATGAAAATCTAGAAGATTTACTTGAAAGATTTAACTATAACATTAAAAGGGAAAAATGCAAAACTTAGATCAAGACACTTTGAAAGCTCTTTTGTTGAAAACAATTAGGGATGAATGGATAGATATCCTTAACATGATGGGGAAAAGATATATATCTCAACTTTCATTACCTGATATAGCAGAACTATGTATTAATCTCTCAAGAGGAAAATCTAAAATCTTGAAAGGACCAAGAGACCCTGCTCTTGCAAGGGCAAGCAAATCTGCAACTGGAACAGTAAGCAGGGCAGAAATAGGAAATATGCTTGATGAATTCAAAATGATATTCCAGGAAGTCTTAGTGAACAAATAGATACCCTTAAGCTACAAAACAAGTAGAAAGCTGAAACTGATGCCTTAGCAATCTTTTGTCCCAAATGTAGAAAGAAACATGTCTTAAGAGAGTGTCCTCTTGATGCAAAAGTAATAGAGATCTGTGCAATTTGTTCGGAAAAGCATGAGACCAAGAATTTTCCTTCAATTCCTAGCCTTAAAGCTGTCTTTCAAGAAGAAACAACCCCAAGTTCCACAGAATCTCTTAATTTTGTCTCTAGAAGACCTTGGCAGGGACCTCAAACACAAGGGTTTAATAATCAGATGTATAATCAACCCCGACCAAATTGGAATTCTTGGTAGCAACCTTGGACCTAATTTTAAAATCAATCTCAATCTTGGGCTCAAGGAGCACAAACTCCTTATGGTAGGTTCTCTCAGTATTATCAATATCCACCATCCTATCCATCTTATCCATCATATCCAAATTTTTCTCCTCAACAAAATCCTCAGCAGAATCCACAACCTCAAAATCAGAATCAAAATCCACCACTTCCATTACCATTTCCTCAGAAACCAAACCAGTTACCTGCACAGCCAATACCAAACCCCAATAATAAAAATCCTCAGAATGCATATATGATAGAAGGACAACAATTTCCAACATATTTTATTACTCCTTTAGACCTTAATGATGTCCAACTTAGGTCTGGAAGAATACTTGAAAATAAGAAGCCTTTTGTAATTATACAAGAACAAAATAATTCCGAGGAATATTCTCTACAGGTAAATAAAAGTTTTGAATAACGTGCATCTCTTCAAAACCAAAATATTGAAAAAGAAAAAGAACCAGTGATTTCAACTCCTATGTTAGAGCAACCATCAACATCTACTACTACACCTCCTTTTTCTGAAAGATTACAAATTGATAAAGGTGTAGAGAAACAAATTATGATGCCTAACTATGATTTCCTAGATGAACTAAGAAATGTTTGTATTAAGACTCCATTATTATATGCCATCAAGGAGATCTCTATCTTAGCAAAAACAATAAAGGAGTTGAATATGAAAAAAACATGAAGAAAAATAAAATAGATAAAGAGAATACAATTGGTAGGAAAAATAACAGACATAATGATGGGAAAGATTTCTATTCCAAAATATCTAGATCCCGGAAATCCAGTTGTCAAAACACATATCAATGGAATTTAAATACCAAACACATTAATTGATCTTGGAGCAGCAATAAATATCATGAGTAAGCAGACCATGGAAAAACTAAAACTTCCTAATTGTTGGGTGTGAGCTCGATTATCTTGTTTACTTTGTATCACGTGCCTTGGACCTTCGTATTTACGTCGGTTGACAACGCCATTCGAAATTACCTTCGTGGGGGTCCAGGAAGCGCGCTCTTGGTTAAAATAGATGTAAAATTGTTTCTAGTAGCATAGTAATTTCTAGTCAACTGGGGCCGTTCATTAGGCAAAATGACTGGGCTCAGAGAATTATGTTTTCGTATTAGGCTTGCTCCCAAAGGCACCCCTCGTATATATGGGGGCATTGTATTGTGGCCGGTGATTATGAGTGGCTCCCTGGGAGTGGGAGAAACAGAGAGAGACTGTGAGAGAGAACAAAGGATATTACAGCGGATCTGCTGTAGGTTTTGTCTCTTCATTTTTGCTGGATAATAGAAAGGAAGGACTGGCTGTTCGGGGTGGACGTAGCCCAAACTGGGTGAACCACGTATATCTGTGTCTCTCTGGTTTTATGTGTTTTATGTGCTTGTATTTTTCGCATATTTTATGTGTTTCATTGCTCTGTTATATTTAGTTTTCTAACACCAACTTTCTTTATACACCTACATTACTACAGTTAGCAGATAGATCTGTAATAAAACCAGATGGGATATTAGAAGATATTTCAGTGTCCTTAGATTCTTGGGAGTACCCTGTGGATTTCATGATCCTAACTCCTAAAAATGATCTAGGAGGACATCCTATTATACTAAGAAGACCTTGGTTAGCTACAGCTGATGCCTTCATTAGCTTTAGATTCAGTGATATGTACATCTCTAATGGTAGTTCAACCAAGAAATTTACTTTGTATCTTCTAGCAAGAACAATCACAGAAATAGATGATAATCAATGGATTGATGATGAAGAAGATATACAACCTCTCTTCACTATTTCAAAAATCAGTGAAGATAATCAGATTCTAAATGTCCTAGAAAATCATGAATCTTCTTCAGAATACAAACATGAACAATTTCAAGAATCAAATATTGAATTTTTGTCATCAAGACAAATGTCTCTTTACTCCATGGAAGAATTTGGTAGTTCTACAATTGAAATATTCCCAGGAAAATCCTTAATCATAAATAAAAACCTAGAAAAATCTCAACAAGAGAAGCTAGTCAAAATATTACAGAGACATTCCTCTACATATGCATGGGAATACACTGATATGAAAGGGATTAACCCTAAGACTTGCACTCATCATATCTACATAGAGGAAAATTGTAAACCAATCAGACAGCCTCAGAGAAGGATGAATCCAAACCTTAGGGAGATTGTTAAAGAAGAGTTGCAAAAATTGTTAAATGTCAATTTTATTTATCCCATTTCAGATAGTCAGTGGGTTTCTCCTTTGGTGATTGTACCCAAGAAAAATGGTAAATGGAGGGTATGCATTGACTACTGAGAATTAAACAAAGCTACTCTTAAAGATCATTTTCCTTTACCTTTTATAGATCAGGTGTTAGATACATTAGTAGGAAAAAAGTAATTTTCATTTTTGGATGGTTTCAGTGGTTATAATCAAATTCAGGTTGCACTTGAGGATCAAGATAAAACCACATTTAGCTGTCCTTGGGGAAATTATGCCTACCGAGTATTACCTTTTGGATTGTACAATGCACCTGCAATATTCCAAAGGGCAGTATTGAGAATCTTTTCATATCTAATACATGATTGTGTAGAAGTATACATGGATGATTTCACAGTCTATGGTAATACATTTGAAGAAGCCTTAGAAAACTTGGAAAAAGTTCTAAAAAGGTGTAAAGAAGAAAACCTTTCATTAATTCATGAAAAATGTTTCATGATGTTTACTGAAGGGATTGTCCTAGGACATCATATCTCAGGAGATGGGATTACAGTTGATGAGTCAAAAGTTGAAGTCATCTCTAGACTATTAGTTCCAAGTTGTCAAAAAGATGTTAGGAGTTTTCTAGGATTTACAGGATACTATAGAAGATTTATAGAAAACTTCACCAATATAGCATCTCCACTTTTCAAACTACTCACCAAGGACTGTGAATTCAAATGTTCCATTTTGACTGCCAGTTAGCATTTGAAACCCTGAAAACAAAAATATCTGAAGCACCTATTTTAAGGGGGCCTAACTGGAAATTACCTTTTCATATCTCAACAGATGCCTCAGATACAGCCCTAGGAGCTGTGTTGGGACAAAAAGACCTAATCCCTTATGGCATCTACTATACAAGTAAAAATTTGACTCCTTCAGAGTTGAATTATATTGTAACTGAAAAAGAATTCTTAGTTTTTGTTCATGCTATAAATAAATTTAGACATTATATAACAGGCTATAAAACCTTTGTTCACACAGATCACTTTGCAATTAGGTATTTAATGAATAAATCAATCACTAATGGCAGAGTCATAATATGGTTATTGCTTTTACAAGAATTTAACATCACCATTCTAGATAGGTCTGGAAAACAAAATACAGTGGTTGATTTCCTATCTAGACTCCAAAACATTAAAGACAATACTCCAGTTGAAGATAAATTCCCTGATGAATATCTCTTTGCAATAACTACTCAAACTCCCTGGTTTGCAGACATTGCCAATTATTTGGTTTCAGGAAAATTTCCTTCAATTATGAATGCAAGAGATAAAATAATAATCATTTATGATAGTGAAAAATTTTCATGGATTACTAATGAATTATACAAGACAGGTCTAGATCTTATTATCAGAAGATGTGTTCGAGAAGATGAGATGCCTGAGATTCTTAAGGCATGTCATGATGAACCTTGTGGTGGAAATTTTGCTGATAAGAGGACAACTTATAAAATCCTTCATCTAGGATATTATTGGCCATCCATCTTTAAAGATGCTAAAGAATATGTCAGAAGGTGTGACAGTTGCCAAAGGGTAGGGAAACATTTTCCTTCAAGTGAAATGCCATTTAACCTCAGGTACATATTGAACCTTTTGAGAAATGGGCTTTGGTTTTTGTAGGACCTATTAATCCTCCATCAAAACAAAAGAAGTATGTCCTAGTTTGCACTGATTATGTCACTAAATGGGTAGAAGCCAAGGCATTACTTTTTTCTAATGAAATATCTGTAGCTAATTTTCTTTTTGGGGATATTTTTACTCATTTTGGTGTCCGAAGAGAAATTTTCACAGATCAAGGAGCTCAATTCACATCAAATATGGTGGAGAAAATGGTAGAGAAGTAAAAAAACAGGCACAGGAAATATACTCCCTACCATCCAAAAGAAAATCGCCAAGTGGAATCTACCAATAAGGTGATCGAAGGGATTCTTACAAAGACTGTTCATTTACATAGAAGAGATTGGGCAGAAAGGCTTCCTGAAGCCTTATGGGCCTATAAAACTACATGGAGAAACACAACAAGACAAACTCCTTATGAACTTGTTTATGGAAAACAAGTCCTGTTTCCCATAGAGTTTCAGATCCAAACTTTCAAGATGGTAGTCCAACTAGGAATTGATTTGATAGAAGCACAGAAGTACAGACTGGAGAAAATTAATGAGCTGGATGAGATCAGACAAGATGCAGTCTAAAGAACAAGCGTAGTCCAACAACAAAGGAATAGATGGCATGAAAAATATATCAAAGAAAATAAATTTAAAGAAGGTCACTGGGCACTCTTGTTTGATTCAAAATTCAAGGATTTTCAAGGTAAATTTCAAACCCATTGGCTTGGGCCATATGAAATTGAGAAAATATTTGAAAATGGAGCAATAAAGATTAGAGCAGTAGATGAAAGGAAGTTATCATTTCTTGTAAATGGGCACAGACTGAAATTGTATCATAAACCACTTTCAAGAGATGAATTTGTCAGAAAATTCCAAGATAACATTGATATGAAGTTAGTGAAGAAAAATCCTTCTTCTTCACTAACTTAGTTTGTATTTTTCTTCATTAATATATATATATATATATATATAAACCAATCAAAGGATTACATATTTATACAAAGTAATAAAAAGAAAATGTACCTTTCACACCCTATACTTTCAATTTTTCTTTTCTTCAACTAAAAAAATCATAAAATTATAAGTCATATGTCTATATTTCACTCCATACTTCATTTCATTCCATCCATAATCATATTGTTGCAGTGTGTTATATTCTTTCCACGACTAGCCCCACGCACTGTATGTTGCGTCGGGCGCAGCAAGGGGGTCACAAGGGGGGAGGCAACCCCCACTGTTGGGGTCTGACGCAGTGCCTCGGCGAAATTTTTTTTTTAGTGTGCGAACCCACTCATAGGTAGACCCACCCATGTTTTGTGCATGAGTTTGCACATGGTTTTGGGGTACGATGGTTTTCGGCCCCCGGTATTTTGTAGATCCGATCAAGGGAACTACGGTTATGTTCTAATCCAGGGTTAATGGATTGGGGTTTATGTATGCTTCGGCATGTATATATATGTGTTGTAACACTAAAAGGAATATAACGAAAAATCAAGCTATTCGTCCCAATTTGGGATCTAGGGGAAAATCTCTGTGTTTATCTGTTTTATGTTTTATGCTCTCGTTATTGTTTATTTTTTGTTATAAGATTTGTATGTAGATAATTTCTATTCAGGGTTAAAACCTACACATATTTCATTCCACTTCATACTTGCATTTCATTCCATCCCCTATTTCATTCCATTTCATGCTTCCATTCCATACTCGTGCTCCATCTCATTCCATTCCATATCCATATTTCATAATCTTTTGACAGGCACATTCTGCAACTGTTTGTTCTGTAGCCAATTTTGTTCTGCAGCTAATCTAACTCTTCAACCTACTTCAATAAAAAAAAGATAATAGTCAAAGGAGACTATGGAGCTTAAAATATCAAACATTTCCACAAATGAAAGGACAAACACAACAAAGCAGAAAATTCAAGAAGGTCTGAGGTAAATTGTGCAAGGTTATTTTGATAGAAAAAATATAAAAACATGAAAAAGATACAATATGCTTAATCATATGTCTCCCAAGTAAATATATCATTCAAATTGATCTTACTTTACCATAAAACACCTCGACCATATCCTTTACCCTACGCCCCATAATGGTTCATCATTAATTAAATGACTAACGGTCAGAATCTTAGATGTGACCTATTAGGCCACGTATTTAAAATATCGTATCATTTAGTTATGATTCTGAAGATCATCATAAATATCTTCGTAGCTATTTCATTCTATATCAAACCCTCAACATTTTTCATCATTTTCCCATCACCTTGTTCATTCGCCACCTCATTCACTCACTACCATTACGTTTTGTAGTCAGTTTATCTGCAGGAACAAAGAGACATTTTAAGGGTGAGACATCCTTCAGCAACTACTCTTTCTTCAAACACAGGACCAGAAACAGAGCATCAGACCCTACAGCTTAGGAAAAGAAGTGATCTGTACAAAGAAGAAATGGGGTTAATTGTGAGAATAGAACCAATTGGTGTCAAATGCTTAGAAGGATACCCACAAGTTAAAGGGCTATTACAGCGAGTTAGGTGGTTGAGTTTTGTAGAAAAATTCAATGGGTTCCATAAAGAAATTAGAAAATCATTTGTTAGATCATTTGATGGATCAGAAGTGGAAATTGGAGACATTACGCTTACCATAACAGAGTCATTTGTAGCTGAAGCCACGGAATTTCCAAGACAAGGAGAACGCTGGTTCAAGAATAAGGAGTTTCATAATGAGTCTTGGAAAAAAATGCTGAAGAACCTAGGTAAGGACATTACAGTGTTTAGAAAAGGAATTCCGAGCACAACTTTAAAAAGTAAATGGAGAAACATGTTATTAATTTTGCAAAAATTTATAACATGTGAAGGTAGATTTGGTACAATGTATGTTTATCATATCAGGCTGTTGATGAATTTCTTAAATTATGGAGAAATAAATCTACCTTTCTTCTTGCTTAATATCTTGAAAAGAATGGTTTCCAATATTCAGGAAAGGGTACAATTTTTAGAAACTACTTTATACCACCATGGTTTAGTTAAAGTTATGATTGAATTCCATTTGAAGAAAATAGGAGATAACTGGGAAGTGTTTCTTTTAAAAAATCGTTTTCAAGAACTAGAAGAAACATCATCTAAAGAAGAGGCTGTTAGAAGAAGTAAGAGAAGAAAAGCTGATAAGGATGTTGAAAATAAACATGATACATTATCACAAGAAGAGAGTGAAGAATTGATTTCTGAAAAGTTGGAAAAAATTAGGAAACAGGTTAAGGTCAAGAGAAAAGAGAAGATAACAAGTAAATATAGTGATGAAGAAAATGAAAAAGTTAAGGAGAAGTTCTAGACTCAAAGGAATAATGAAAAATAAATTGGTTAAAAGCACAGGAATTATAAATATTGAAGATGAAGAAACTTCGGTTCAAACACCAGTTGATAGATCTCCTTTACAACAGTTTGAAGAAGACCCTTATAGAAGAACTCCTGATATAGACACAGCTCAACAAAAAATCTATGATTATGTGGAATCTCTGGAAAGAAAGGCCTAAGAAAATCAAGGAAGATCCCTCAGTCCACAAGAACCTCCAATAGAAACCTTAAGAAAAGATAACTATGAATTGGAGATACTGAATGTACATATCAAAAATGAGAATTAAATCTTGAGAGAACAAATTAAATTGAAGAATGCTATGAATGATACTCTCACTCTGCAATTGGGTACACTGCATAAAGAAAACAGGAAGCTAAAGAAGATAAATAAGAAACTGAACAGGGCCCTCATAAATCTTAAGTTCAAATTATTCATAAGAAAACCCAGAGTGGCACTGACCACCAAAAGAAGCAGAAAGATAAGGCTGGATGTTCTAGCAGAGGTTTCAGAGCACATGGAATAAAGTTTTGATGAAATTGCATGAGGACATGCAAGAGTTTTACAGTGGGGGTATGTTGAGCTCTAAAATTGTCTACTCTGTTGCAAACCTTCACTTCATTTCATCTTTTCTTTATCACTTCATAAGCCTAAAAATCAATGAAGAATGGTTAAGATTGCTTAAAGGTTACATATAAATGATTAACATGTTGTATTTTCGTGATTTTTGCTGTCTTAATAATTTTGAACAGTTTTAGCCACAAAATACAGGCATTTTGTAGCCAGTCAAGTGTTTCGCAGCTGTTTTTGTGTTTAAGTATGATGCAGGTGTCAATTGGAGAAAAGGCGCACATGGGCAGTTCCCAAATATTCCCTACATGATTCATTCCTATCCACGAGGACTGAATCGACAACTGGAGGTGTCTAATCCAATGGTCAAAGTGAGAGCCAAAGAGACTGTTTTCTACAGGAATTAGGAATCCTGATTTTCTTTGCAGCAAATCACGAGTCTCAAAAGAGTCTCAATTCAATTTTTATTAGAATATTACACCTGTACCTATTTTTGTTCAAACATTAGTTATGAATTTTCATATAAATTAAGCTTTGTAGAACCGAGAGAGGACGGTTAATAACTCATTCAGAATCATAGTGATACTCTATTTTTCAAGCACTGTTTTAATAAAAGGTGATTAGCCTTGATGTTGTTATGATTACAATTCTAAGGAGCTAAATAATTACATCGAATTGATAGCAGAGGCCCTGTTGGCTCGAGGGGTCCTGACCCAGGTTCGGTGTGCAAGTTTTGCCAACAAACCCCTATACTACTGGCCCTTTCGGCAGTGACCTACTTGCGCAGGTCAAAGTCTCACCCGAAGTAGTATGGGTGGGTGTTGGAACCAGGTTTCCGCACCCTAAGAAAGGATGGGTAAGGCAAGAAGTGTTGCGCTAGGTCCTGTAATTCCCATATTACCTTGTTTTGCACAGGGTTAATTAGGTCTCTGTTCGCATCCGCGTGTGCTAGATCTATAATTATATGCTTTTATGATAGTAACACAACATTACATAAACGGAACAGAAGAGATCTAGATCCAGAAACACACTTACACAAACCTTCATAGCTCAAAGACAGAAAAGGAACAATGCATCAGTTACCAACAATTCACACAAGAGTATTCACAGATTCAATTCTCTATCAATATTTCTTATTCATTCATTCATCAATTCTTCTTTACAATTCCCTTCCCAACTTGCGCAAATAGCAGCAGGGCCCGCACACAGCTGGACTTGGATCTCCGCACACACAGCCAGTAGGAGTCCTTTCCCTAAAACCCAAACAGATAGCTTAAACCACAAATTGCATCAATAGCTCATCATTCTTGTTCTTTACAATACAAAATGTTCCTCTATTTATAACAATCTAGCCTAGACTCTCCTATGGTCTGCAAACCATGGTTTTCGGACCCCTGGTTTACCCTTTTACCCATTACAATGCTTTCGGGGCTTTGACCCACCCCAAAACCCCTGCGCTAGACTAAATATAATAAAAAATATTCAAAATGGACCAGTTTCGCAGCTTGTAGGAGACCCTATTCCAACAGTCCCCCAACACAATCTTGTGACTCGTCCCGAGTCACTGTGGTGGTGTGGCCTAGATATGCGCACGCAAGGTATCAATAGTACTACTGATCCGAGGGAGGAGGTCCTGACTTTGAGCTGCAGCATATTGTGAAAGATCGACCAGTTCCTGGGTGGGTGGTGCATCAGTGGCCGAGGTAACACTTTCAAGAAGCTGATTAAGTCGCTTGGTCGCCCCATCAATGTCTTGTGATAATTGGAGGGTTGTGGCAATCCAAGGCTTCAGACGTTCGGCCATGATGTGCTGTTTATGCCGAAGTTTCTCAATCTTGTCCTGGAGATCATTGCTAGTTTTTAACTGTGCCAATCGCTAGGTAGGCACCAAAGTAGGCAGTGTAGCGTTGATCTGTTCGAAGACTTTTTCCTTTTTTTGTAAGTCCTGATTAATTTGTTGGAGGACGGGATCGCGCTGGACCCTAGTCCAGAGTTGAATGGTTGACTCCATTAGCTTGGTACATTGAGCAATTTGCCCCGAAATAACAGTGGTTGCGTCTTTGATGAGGGTGGTACACTGGGCGCAGAATTTCGATGGTGTTTCGGGCTGTAGTTTGGTCTACAATTCAGAGATCTTTTGTTCCAGTTGTGCCTTGATAGTGTGTATTTCCACCCGAGATGCTTTCAAAGCAGCAACTAGTTTTTCCACCTTATCTCGAGGCATATCCGTAGCCGGGATTTCATCGGTAACCTCCGTGCAGAGTTGATGGATCACAGTTTCAAGCTCCGCCTGTTGTGACCCGGCCAGGAGCAGATCAGCAGCCCGCTGCACAATGGTGTCCTCAGCTGTACTAAGCTTTTGGTGCACTTCCTGATCATGGGAGCGAAACTCCTTGAAGATGTTAGCCACCTATAAAAATTTGTCATATCAAATGGTGGCTAAAACATTTTTGGAGTCTTCAAGGAACAAATTTTACTACTAAAAAGTGTTATCTCTTGAAGACTCTTAAAGAAATCATGCCCTTGTTTCAATCTTCATTACTGTTTCCATTCCAAACTTAGAAATTCTGTTGATTTCATGAGAAAGAACTATTTCAAAACCCCCTTTTTGTCCTCATTTTTCCCCTCCTTCCACTTCCAAAACTAACCTTCATTTTTACCCCTTCCATTCCCATAAAATTCCTCTATTTTCCCTTTGTTTCCCATTTTCCCTTCATAAAATCCTCTTTACAGAGTTTAACACTCCTTTTTAAACTCTGCCGAAACTCCCAAATCCATCAAAACATTGAAAAAATCATAAAAAATACATATTTTTGTATTAAGGCTTAAGCCTCTTAGGCTAAGTACTAAACCACTTCCCCTCCATACGCCTTGGTGTTGGAACTAGGCGCTAAGTCCTTGTGGCGTTTATCGCATCGGAAAATTTTAATGGTTATATTGAAAAGCCCAAGCCCGAAGCTTCGATTGCGATTGGCCCTTTATTGTATACACCCCGGGCCTATTATCATTCCGTATAGACCAAGGCCCCATAGTTGGACGCCTATCCATTTCTTATATATAAACCTGCCCCGATGCATAAAAACCTTTGTTTTTCATTTAAAATTGGGTTTTCCTATGTTTTAAAGTTTTTCCGCCAGTGCATAAGTTGAAACAATCCCGACCATTGATCTTAAGCCGATCAATGGCCCGCGCATCATCGCATCGCAAGTTTCATCGGGCGTGTTTTATTTCTTCCCCTGATTGGTCATCCCCTGATCAATCGAGAGCCATTGATCTTCCCCCCACCTTCCTTGATCCAACGGTCCTCATTCACTCTGATTACAAGTCTTACCTCCGCTTCAAAATCATCCAATTCAATCCCGACCATTGATCTATAACCGATCGACGGTCAGCGCTTAATCGCATCACAAGTTTTCAGCGCTGTGCAATTTCTTTCCTCGCCGATTGAATGCCTCCGATTGCATCTGGACCATCCACGTGTCCATATCGGACGATCCAGATCGCGTTTCCTGCCTTTGGTTAAATTTATGCGGCCCCGCTCTTAATGTTTTTCGACCAATTACAGCCGTTGATCTCTGTAGATTAACGGTCCTCTTTCATCCTTCCTCCGCATGTATATTTTTTCATGTTAGCCCCAGATTTAATCTCAGCCATTCAGATCTTAGATCCTACGGCCCATAATGAATCCACCTATCCTTTTTCCGCCCACACATCTATCTCTTATCGTGCTCATTCTCCTTCGTTGGATCTGAGATCCCAAATCTAACAGTCCGCACTCCAAGTCGCGTAATTTTAAGCACATAAATTAATCTCTCAAAGGTCACGCGACATAAGTGGTTTTCTGAGGCCACATGTCGGGCGAGGACGCGTATCGCGTTCCAAAGGGAAAAACTGCCTTCCCACCTTTCCTCTACGCGAAAATAGTGGTTTTCACCCCCGAAACCGTTTTCCCTCTTTCCTTTATATTTCCGCCTTTTCCATATAAAGTGACCCCTTCGCTTTATTTCCCCCAGATTCAATCCCGACCGTCGATCTCTGTGCGATCGACGAATCTGACTCATTTTCTCCCTCTACTCTCCTTTCTGACCTCCTCTAACGAATCTACACCGTTGGATGATGCCATCCAACGGCCACGCTCTCTCCCTACACCCTCTGAAGCAGTTAAACCCACAATGTAGGATTTTATAATATAAGTTTCGTATTTTGCAGGTTTCAATGGTTTTCCATTATATTAAAAGAAAAGCAGAAGGCTGGGAATTATGATTCCCGTACCTTTGATTCATCAAAGGGAACCATTCGCAGGGCTCAAACTCCACGTCTCGTCAATGTTTCATGAGGCTTTGATGCCATATGAGCCCTGTGCAACACTGCACATCAACAAGCCACAGTGTTAAAATGAATAAAAAAGAGTATCAGTGTCGAAGACAGAACATACCAGAACAGAATATTGAAGACAAATTTGTGGGGATTACGGCTAAGAATGATTATCAAAAGCCTAATCCTCCAAATTAAAACACAGTTAAAAGAGAATCATAAGTGTTTAACGGACAGAAAGGCCTCCACCGCCTCAATAGAGGCGAATTGATTCCTCTCAGCTACCACAGTGCCACCTGTAGCCACAAGCATTCAAACAGAGGTCAGAGTTATTGATCAACATCAGATATTTGCCTCAGCGCAGCCAGAGAGTTAATTATGCCAAAGAACTTAATGCCCAAATATCAGCAGAGTTACTTTAACATAACACAGAGCCTCAAAAGTCAATAAGAGCTCTCACCGAGCTTAAATCTTAATTGTAAAACATTAATACAGACAGAACACCTGTAAACTTCTCCATTGAGCCCCTCAAAGGCCGAGAAGTCATTAATATGTATTAATTATCTTGGGAGATCGTTTATCCTCTCCCACCTCCTCATCCTTCTATAAATACTACTGTAGAAGATGAGAAAATGTTGGTTGCTGAACTTTGAAATATACTTGAGCTTGAGACTTCTACTTGTAAATAGTGTTCACTGGCTCTTGGAGCTCTGCTTGTGATAGATAAGGTTAGTCCGGGAAGTGTAGATGATTTCTAAACTAAAGCATTGGACTTAAAGTTGTAATCGGTTTGGAGCATCAATACAAGTTGATTTATGGGATCCCTCGGTCTATGTCGACTGTGATGTTATTTCTTATTGTGAATTGTTATTTTAATTTTTTTTTCACTTTGTTCATCTTCTCGTTATAAAGAATAGCATGCATAGAGTTAGGACCCTACTCGTATATCCGCACCCTTCTCTCGACTAAAAATCTTTATCTCGTATGTTTTCTTCCAAATTATGTTATTTAGGAATGATTTAATCTCAGCTTTAAGCATAAAGAGGGAATGCCGGTGTTCCCTCATCCTCCCGTCTTAGCTAAATATTGTTCTTGAATGTTATTTTCATTTCATGTCAAGTAGAGATGAACTAAGGAAGATATGGTGTGCCCCCGGTCCTAGTTTTATCCAAAAAAGACTCGTCCCGAAAGTTTTCCCTTGGAATGTGTTAAAAGCCGGCTAGTTTAAAAGTACTTACCAGATCTTAGGCCATTTTTTTTTATCTTTGTGTTTGTCTTGAAAGTTACCAAGTAAAGCGCAGCTAGAGAGGATTTGTGGTGAGCCCGGCCCCGCTAGTTTTTCTTCTCCAAAAGTTGCCTTCAAGTTTCCCCTTTGTTTTTTAAATGTTTTCTATTGAAAGTGTATCAAAGGTGCTAGTTTGAAAGTACTTACCGCATCCTAGTTTACTTTTATGTTTTTTCTTAAGTGTGTGTCAAAGGCTAGCTAGTTTAAAAGTACTTACCGTATCCTGGGACTCGCTTCTTTTGTTCTTCATCTCGTTTTAATTCCCCTTCTTGTTGTATCATTTCATTCCATAAATCAAACTTTAAAGAGATCCTTAGACATAGATGACTTGCCCCATGGACCACTCTTGCCTCTTGTTGTTTCAATTAAACCCTATTATGACTTCATAGCCCAATGGACTAAAACCTGCAATTATCTATCTTTTTTGGCCAAAGATTTTTCCCGATTGCTTGCAACTTCTCACCTTTGAAACTCTTTGCATTTATAACTTTCCACTCAAATAATAATCATGCTCAACCATCCAAAAAACATAACAAAAACCCTTGGCCTTCATATCTAGCCTAATATCATTACCCAAAACCTTAAAGATAAATCCATCTTTACACTTATTGGAGAGATCCCTCTCCGTATTCGGGAGGGCTAGATCCTAGAATCCCAAAGTGGTTGAAATAATGTTGTTTCTATGATTGTACTTTGCCAATATTTCTAATTACAAATTCCTAACATTTCTGGCGACTCCACCGGGGACCTTGAGTGCATTTTATCTTACACACCCTTAGGCACTCAAAAAGACCAAAAATCTCCGGTTAGATTGGTATCTCATTGTTGAATGGTGGACAATAGCCTCGCTTAAAATAGTTAATTTATCCACCTAGCGACTCCACACTCCATAACTCCCTCAAAGACTCCACCGGGAGGAAGAACTCGAAATATGGCCGGACCTCATAGAAGGGTAGAACATATGGGTTGGATTTGGTTTAAAGAATTCATTGTTTTTGTCTATCACTATGTTCTATCGTACTTCAAGCCCGATCAAGTGCACCAAGATGAGACCCACATTGGGTATGGGAAATATCTCAAGCCTCGCTCTTCAAACCATGAGCGAGACCTATACTCTTGTGAAAGACCTAATGGGACAAGAGCCTCATGTTGTATCTCCCACTCCTAAAGAAACTTCAAGCAGCCATGAGCCTCTCGGTTACACCACCTACACCTACAAAGGTCATAGAAAGATATAAGCCTCCGGTTTTACCTTTTATCTTCCACCCCCTTCCCGCAGAACTTATAAAACCCAACCGCCCTTTTTCGATGAAGAAAAGAAAAGGGCCACGGCCGAGGAACATGTGAAAAATCTCGAGGATTTACTTGAATTTTATGAAATAGAAGAATATGATGTGCGCATTAGAATTTTTTGCCTTGTCATTACAAGGAAATGTTAAGAGTTGGTTCAAAATCCTTCCAGCAGATAGCATTTTCAGCTTTCATCAATTTTCTCAAGTTTTCCTTGATAAATGGGCAGCTCCCGAGAAATGTTTTCCTCATCTTAGAGGAGTATCGAATTTGAAGACACAACGTGAGAGACAAGACATAATTTTTCAGCCAGGTTTGATAAGGTATACAATGCAATACCTTATGATATAAAACCACCCTTGGGATGGGCCCTATCGCACTATCCAAGTTCTTTTCACCCCGAGGTGGAATTCCATATAAGAGAAAGAGAACTTTCGAGCTTAGAGGAAATGAAAAATATGGAAATCACTTCGTCGAATACAACATAAAATGCAGGAGGAAAGATTAAAAGTAGCAAGGAAGGACCGAACAGAGCAGGGAAAGGGCAAATCTCTTTAGAAAGGCAAGCTAGAAAGAACGATAGAGATGGCCAAAACCTTGTCGAAAATGAAGAGGAAGAATATCTGGGTTGAAACCCGTAAATAATGATTGGGAAAGACCTACACCTTGTCCTCAAGAAAGACAAACCGCACCCACCGCAAGACGTAAACCACATGCAAAGCATGTATGATGAACCGTAGTTTGAATCGTAAATGAACTTGCGGACTATTTTGAAGAAAGACTTGTCGAGAGGCCCGGAGATTTGATGGGTGACAATGCTTATAATTATGATTTCCCCGATGTTGATCTCGTTCGATGATAATTTTTTCCAAAGGGAAACTCGAGCTCGCAGGCCATCATTAGGAGATTCATGGGAGGAAGATCACGACCATCAACTTCAATAAAATGATGAGCCAATGCGAGCCATATATGATACCGATGAAGAAAGTGTTGAAAGCATGATAGTAGACAAAGATTCATTGAATCTTCTCTTCGCTTTATATCCGAACATCGCTATACTTGCCATGAAGATGGAAGTCAATAGATTTCTATCTCGGAAGACAAGGAAGAAATACATGAAGAAAATATTAAGCAAGAGGAATATCTAGAGCCTTTTCTCTGAAACGGTCAAGGTAATCAAAGCAACTCCCTCGCTCAGAATATGTTAATTTTTTTCCACGGAGTTCGCTTCTCTCAGCAAGAACCCGCCGGGGGTCGAAGAGAACAACCTCGCCATTTATGATGAGCCATCCAGCTTCAGCCGCAAAGTGAAGATGGGGGAGACCTTCTTTCCCGCGTACATCTTTGCCTTGATCTAGTGCAAGAAGAGGTATTCCCTCGGTTAATGCTCATATGCCAAATACTCTCACCAGGAAAGAGAGGAGTGTGATTACAAAGGCCACACCGCAGATGCAGTGATTGAAGTCGCTCGTGATACGTAAATCCTACCAGCCCATGGTAGGTTTTTAAAGAAGAAAGTTCATATCATGTTCGATTGATCCCATGGAAGAATACATGGAGGCCCCCGATTGGCTCACTCAAGAATTAATCCTTTCGCAAGAGCCAAATACATCGTAAATGGTCACCATTGCCGATGGCCTTAGTTGTCAAACCAGGAGGTAAATCCATAAATCGAAAATGTGTATTAGATGAAGAATGTGCATGTATTTATACATGGAGGTGAGGCTATTTGGATTCATCTCCCAATGACTCTTGGCCTTCCTTATTTCCTAATATTATTTATTATACAATATTAAATATCCTCACCCAACCCTTAGGATTAGGTGTCAACATCCCCCCCTTTAATCCGAAGGGATGTTGGTCAGCCCAAGCATCGATCCGAACTTTTCAAACTTTTTCTCGCCAAGTTCTTTGGTGAAGATATCGACATTTTTCTCATTTGTGGAACAATGATGTAAATGGATATTTTTTGGCCTAAACATGATGTCGAATTAGATGATATTTTGTATTGATGTGCTTTGTTCGATCATGGAACTTTGGGTTATTGGCCAACTTTATTGCGTAAGTGTTGTCGATCATAAGTGGTGTTGAATATGTTTGTTTCATCCGCAAAACTTCTAGGATTTTTCTCGAGCCACACAATTTCCTTTGTTGCTTAGATGCCACCACATATTCAGCCTCGGTTGTGGAATATCACTGAACTCGATTGTGTTGCGTGATCTCCATGAGAATAACTCCTTGATCCAAGACTCATGGTGTAGCCTGGTTGAGCCTCAAATTTCAGATGCTTTCCTTCACCTCATTTTTACCTCATTTTCCCCTCGTCCATTTCTATCTTAAACCCGATTGATCAATAAATATAGTTAAAATTACTTCGAGAATGATTTACATGGCTGACTTTGTTGAATTTTGTGATTTTTCCATTGTTAAGCATTTTTGACGGAACTAGGCTGTAGAATGCGGACATCTCGTAGCTAGCGACGATCTGCAGCTCTTACCTTCATGTTTCGAAAGTATGTTCCGGGTGGCCTCTCTGAGAAAAACCGCATATGGGCATGTGATCCACGTCATGTCTACATGGTTCGTTGCTCATCATGGAGGAGGAAATGAGATTACGGGGTAAGGTTTTGAACGTGGGAAACACATTTATGAAGAGAAGACTCCTACTAGAGGAGGCTGTCTCCGCCGGATGTCTTTTCTTCTTCACGCGGCCTACCTCAAAGAGTTCTAACGTGATTCGGATAAGGAAAGACATTGTTCCTAAATTGTTGTAATTATTGTTACGTGCATTTTCTTTTATAAAGTATTGGGAGAAGCGAGGAGACTAGGTTAGAGATTTTAGTGTGAGATTTGCCGCTTTAGAATTTGTTTAAACTACTGTGTTACGGTCTTGAAGAGCGCTTGAGTGTTCATATTCAGCTTCTTGCATCGTTAATGGAGGCAAGTATAGAGTTATTTTGAAGGCGTGATTTAATTTGGGTTGAGATGCCGTCAAGTTGGTAGAGGGGCGCCTCTTGCACGGATTTCTGCGTAAATTAGATAAGTTTTTTTCTAGTCGCTACTTTACGCTTTTGCATTTGAATTGGTAGTTGTCTTGTTTTTAGCCTCTGTAGTCGTATTCATTCTAGTTCTTCCACAAGAAGACACTCTTCCAACGGATTAAAATGATGAATGTTGAATGACTATGGTATTGTAGGATTAGGAGTTGAATTTGTAGTTGTTTTAACTAGCTACTCGTAGTTAGGTTCATTCCGGCCTCTTCCACAAGAAGACATTCTTTCCAACGCGTATTATAATGATGAATGATGAATAGCTACAAGATCTTGTAGGAATTAGTTAGTAGTTTTGCTATTCACTATCCACGAGTTACACTTGTTCCTAATCACTCTTCCACAAGAAGAAATTCTTCCCAAGACATCCTTAAGAAGTTCAAGACATGACCGTGATAATGAATGATTTAGTTATGTGTGTTTGTACTAAGTATCATCTACTCGTTCTTGCTCTTAAACGCTTGCCCAAGACATCATAATGACGAGTAGGATATGGATGTGGTAACTTAGTTTTTCATTTGCTTTCGGTCCATTTGCTTATAATTGCATTCAATTACACGGTCGAGAATTGTTCTACCCCTTCCCAAAAGAAGGAACTCTTCCAAAATATCACTAATGATGAACAAATGATTGTGTAGCTTCATAGAATAATGCATGTTGGTATAGTTAGAATGCTCCGGAGTTTCATTGCATTTAATTCATGATCGAGCTACTTTGTTTCATAAGTTTGATGATGACTTATAGTTCAACATTGTCTCTAGTTTAGTGGCATCTTAGGTTCATTCTTAGGATTAACCTCACCGCACTTGCATCTCATATTCAAATTGTCATCCATTGCACAATAAACTACTTCAGATTGTGTAGAATTAACAAGACGACCTTCATTATTCACAAACATCTTCTTGTTCTAAAATTTACAAATGATCAATAGCCATAGGAGCAGAGAAGATAACATCATTATAAGGTCCGAAGTATGCTCTCTGCAATTTCCTCATCATTTTATAAACGTAGCTCTTCCCTCGAAAAGAACTACTTTGAAAAAGAAACCAACAACTCTTTGAGTATAGGTTCTCGTGACATTCAATTAAATTGCGCGTATCAGAACTAGGAATTAGTCATGGAATAAAGATGAGCTTAGAACAAAATGTTGCATCATGGTAAGATTAGTGTTTAGCCTGCCTAGTTAGAGAACTTGCATATTTAGTGATCATTTCTCAAGTTTAAGCTGTGTCATCTCGCCTAAAAAAGTCATTATCAAGCTTTTGTTTCTATTTAGTCATAGTTCGTGTCTTTGCTTCGGGTTGTTTCCAATTGCATTTTCCATTCCATACATTAGGCTCAACCGTGTTTTGTGACCACTCAACCCCTTTCTATTAGTTTTTCTAGGCATTTTCATTGTGAACATAAAACACCAAAAAGACCAAAAACATCATAAATCAACATAAAAGACCAAAAACATCACAAAACACTACACACAACGCGATTAGGAAACAAGCACCTAGGGTACATAAAGTGGTAACACTTCACTTGACGGCTTACAAATCCTGCCGACGATTAAATGAGCTCGGCTTTAGGAGACTAGATTGAGACCCAACATTTTGGCGCCGTTGTCGGGAAAGTGAAAACTAGGTAACCTTTGTTTCTTAGCATCCAAAAACAATTTTATGCGTAGGGAGAGAGATTCAAGGGGAAGATTTATAAGCAAGCAGAGGCGGAAGTTTGATATCCTAGAACACCACTCTGTTTCATCTTAGATCCGTAACTAGTACACCTTCAACTCAAACCCATACTTCCATCCTTTCATCGATCCTCGGACTTCTAGAAGATCTAAGGTCACCTATTCCATTAGAGAAACCTTTCCCACTTCATCCATCTGAACCTGCCATAGAAGAAGATCTAAAAAACTCTTGTTGAAGATACGAGCCTTTCTACTTCCACGGAGAGTCAACCATGGCGAGGTATATGAAGTGAGGAGGGTGTTGTTACTGGAGAACATACATTATTTGAGTGAGGCAAGCGGTAGAGGTAGAGGAGAAGGAGGAAGAGGAGAAGGAGTGTGAGAGGTGCAAATGGAGGAAGAGGTAGAATGGCAGCTCTTTTGGCTATACTCGATGAAGAAACCATTACAACTACAAATGAAAAACATTTCTCACCTTCTCGTCCTTCCAGAGACTTCTATGGACTTAAAAGCCGAGGATCCCGAAACTTTCTTATTCGAGATTTGAAGTGCCGTGTAGGACTTATGACTATCTTCAAGATGCTCAATTGAAATTATTTCCTTCGACTACGAAAGGAGCAAAGCATCGAAGTGGTTTTATGAGTTTAAACAGTAGGTTCCATTAGAACATGGGAAGACATGAAACAAGCATTTCTAGAGAGATACTTGGATTATTGTATGCCGGTTAATCATAAGGAAGAAGTGTTCAAGATGTTACAAAAAGAAGATGAAAACTTAGAAGATTTGCTGGAAAGATTTAAATACACCATAAAAAGGGCACAAATGGAAAACCTAGATCAAGACACTTTAAAAGCTTCTTTTTGTTTGAAAACAATTAGGGATGAATGGTTGGATATCCCTTAACATGATGGGAAAAGGGGATATATCACAACTCACATTACCCGAAATATTCGAGTTATGTATCAACCTTTCCGGAGGGAAATCCAAAGCCTGTCTGAGGTCGAGAGATCCTGCGGCTTGCAAGGGCAAGTAAATACGTCGAGGACCGGTAAGCAGATCAGAGAAATAGGACACATGCTCGATGATTTTAAAAGCCGACATCTTAGGAGTCTTAGTGAACAAATAGACACCCCTCGAAGATACAAAACAAGCAAAAGGTGAATCGCGATGCCTCGGCGATCTTTTGTCCCAAATGTGGGAAGAAACTGTGCCTTGAGAGAGTGTCCTCTAGATGTAAAAGTTGTAGAAACTCGTGTTATTTGTTCTCGAGAAGCATGAGACCAAGAATTGTCCTTCTCTCCTGGTCTCAAAGGTCGTTTGCTCGGAAGAAATTCCTGCGAGACTCCACAAAATCTCTTAACTTTGTATCTAGAAGACCTCGGGCGAGGGATATCGGACACGAGGATTCCATGATCAAATGTATAATCAACCTCCACCTTGGAATTCTCATTAGCGACAGACCTTGGCCCCACCTTTCAAAATCAATCTCAAGCTTGGGCACGAGGATCACGAGGTCCCTGGTGGAAGATACTCTCCATATTATCGCATCCACCATCCTATCCACCATATCCACATTTTTATCCTCAAAATCCTCAACTAAATTTTCCTCAAAATCTTCAACAAAATTTTCAACAAAATTCTCAACAACATCATCCGAACCAACCTCATCAAAATCAACCACTTCCATTACCATTCCCTCAAAAATCCAATCAATTACCCGGCTACGATCATACCAAACCCCAATAATAAGAACCCTCGGAATACATACATGATAGAAGGACAACAATTTCCAACTTGTTAATTACTCCTCTAGACCTTGGTGATGTTCAACCTAGGTGCGGGAAGGATACTTGAGAAGAGGAAACCTCTACGTGATCATACAAGAACAAGACACTACGAGGAAGACTCCCTACGGGTTAATAAAAGTCTTGAGGAAGATACATCCTTTCAAGACCAAAACATTGAAAAACTAAAACAAAAAGATCCGATAAATCCAACTCCAGCATTAAGAGCAACCATCCACATCTACTTCTATACCTCCCTTTCCTGAAAGACTACAAATCTGATAAAGGTGTAGAAAAACAAATAATGGTGCCTAATTATGATTTCTTAGATGAATTGAGAAATGTTTATGCATTAAAATTCCATTATTGCAAGCCATTAAGGAAATCCCAATTTTAGCGAAAACAATAAAGGAGTTGAGTATGAAGACAACAAGAAAAAGAATAAGAGAAACCAAGAAAGATCAAGCCGGTAGGACAAATAGCGAGACATTATGATGGGTAAGATTACTATTCCAAAGTACCTTGACCCAGAAATCCGGCTTGTCAAAATTCACATCAATGGCATTGAAATTCAAAACACATTCATTGACTCTTAGGAGCAAAGCAATAAATATCGTGAGTAGACAAATCATGGACAAGCCGAAACTCTCCTAATCTTCTCTTTACACCCACACTATTACAATTAGCGGATAGATCGCGTGCAGTCGGACGGATGGGGTAATAGAAGACATTCCAGGTGTCCCCAGACTCTCTTGGGAGTACCACGTGGATTTCATGATCCTAACACGATAATAATCTAGGAGGCCATCCTGCTATACTAGGAAGACCTTGGTTGGCTACGAATGATGCTTTTATTAGTTGTAGGTCCGATGATATGTATATTTATGATGGTAGTTCAACAAAGAAATTCACTTTATATCCTCCAGTAGGACAATTACAGATCTAGATGACACTCAATGGATAGAGGATGAAGAATATTTACAACCACTCTTCACAATTTCGAAATTAGTGAAGATAATCAAAGTCTCGAATACTCTTTGAAAACTTTCGAACTCTCCCGAACATACACATGAATCATTTCAAGAGGGATTCAATATTGAGTTCTTGTCATCTAGGCGAGATGTCTCTTCATTCTATGGACAAATTTGGCAAAATCTACAAGTGAAATTTTTCCAGGAAAAACCTTGAACATAAACAAAAAACCTAGAAAAATCTCAACAAGAAGAGTTAGTCAAAGTATTACGGTAGATATTATTCTGCGCATATGCATGGGAATACAATCGACATGAAAGGGATAAGTCCCAAGACTCGTACTCATCACATCTATATAGAGGCAAATTGCAAATCAATCGGACAGCCTCAAAGACGGATGAATCCAAATCTTAGGGAAATTGTCAAGGAAGAATTACAAAAATTGATGTTAACTTCATCTATCCTATTTCGTATAGTCAGTGGGTTTCTCCTTTTGGTGATTGTGCCTAAGAAAAATGGAAAATGGAGGGTGTGTGTTGACTACCGAGAACCGAATAAAGCTACTCTTAAAGACCATTTTCCCTTACCTTTCATAGATCAAGTATTAGATACACAGCGAGTAAAAAGTACTTTTCATTCCCCGGATGGGTTTAGTGGTTACAATCAAATCCAAGTAGCACTTGAAGACCAAGATAAAACCACATTTACTTGTCCTTGGGGTACCTATGCCTACCGAGTATTACCATTTGGATTATGCAATGCACCCGCAACATTCCAAAGGGCGGATAGGAATTTTTTTCGATCTAATACATGACTCAGTGTAGATGTGTACATGGATGATTTTACAGCTTTATGGGGATACATTTGAAGAGGCTTTAGAAAACTTGGAAAAGGTCTTAAAAAAGATGTCAAGAAGCAAACCTTTCTCTTAGTCATGAAAAAATGTTTTATGATGTTCACTTGAAGGTATTGTTTTAGGGCACCACATTTCAGGGATGGGATTAGAGTTGATGAGGCTAAAGTTGAAGTCATTTCTAACCTATCCATTCCAAGTTGTCAAAGAGATGTTAGAAGTTTTCTAGGATTTATGTGGTATTATCGAGAGATTTATAGAAAACTTCACCAAAATAGCATCTCCTCTTCAAATTACTCACCAAAGATTGTGAATTTAAGTGGACTTACATTGCCGCTTAGCTTTGAAACCCCGAAAACCAAAATTTCGAAGCACCTATATTAAGGGGACCTAATCGGAAGCGCTTTTTTCATATCTCGACGGATGCTTTCCGTACATACTCTAGGAGCGCATTGGGACAAAAAGATTTAATTCCCTATGCCATCTATTATATCAAGAAAAAATTTGACTCCTGCAGTTAAACTATGCATAGACCGAAAAAGAGTAAGTGTTGTTCATGCCATTAACAAGTTTAGACACTATATAATGTGCTATGAAACTTTTTATTCACAACTGATCATTCTGCAATTAGATACTTAATGAATAAATCAATTACTAATGGCAGAGTTATAAGATGGTTGTTATTATTGCAAGAATTCAACATTACTATTCTAGATAGGCACTGGAAAACAAAACACCGTGGTTGACTTCCGTCTAGAATTCCAAATATCAAAGATGACACTCAGTTGAAGATCAATTTCTCCGATGAATATCTTTTTGCAATCTCTACTCAAACTCCATGGTTTATTTGATATTGCCAATTATTTAGTTTCAGAAAATTTCCTTCAATTATGAATGCAACGGATAAAAAGAAAAAATCATTAATGATAGTGCAAGATATTCATGGGTCGCTAATGAGTTGTACAAGACAAAGCGTCCAGATTTGATCATTAGAAGGTGTGTTCGTGAAGATGAGATGCCCGAAATTCTCAAGGCATGTCATGATGAACCTTGTGGCGAGCACTTTGCTGACAAGAGGACGACTTATAAGATCCTTAATTTAGGATATTATTGGCCATCTTTGTTTAAAGATGCAAGGGAGTATGTAAAAAGGTGTGACGAGTATGCCAAAGGGTAGGGAAACCTTTCCTTCAGGTGAGATGCTATTACAACCTCGTACACATCAACCTTTTTGAAAAATGGGCTTTTGGATTTTGTAGGACCATTAGTCCTCCATCGAGACAAAAGAAATACATATTAGTTTGCACGAGTTATGTTACTAAGTGGGTAGGAAGCTAAACCATTACTTGTTGCTAATGAATCATCTCAGAAGTTATTTTTCTTTTTGAGGATATTTTTACTCGCTTTGGTGTCCCAAGGGAAATTGTTGCTGCATCAAGGAGCTCAATTTACATCAAGGCTAGTGGAGCAAATGATGGAGAAGTACAAAATCGGACATAGAACATCTACTCCTTATCATCCACAAGCAAATGGTCAAGTGGAATCCACTAATAAAGTCATTGAAGGAATCCTAACAAAGACTGCTCATCTACATAGAAGAGATTGGGTAGATAGGCTTCACGAGCCTTGTGGGCCTATAGAACTACATGGAAAGCACACATGGGGCCATACTCCTTATGAGCTTGTTTATGGGAAGAAAGTTTTTGTTTCCTATAGAGTTCCAAATTCAAACATTCAAGATGGCAGCTCGGCCTAGGACTTGATCTAACTGAGGCACAAAAGCATGAGGCTGGAGCAAATTAATGAATTGGATGAGATCGCACAAGATGCAGCTCGTGAAACAAGTCTAGTCCAACAGACAAAGGGCTAGATGGCATGACAAGTACATCAAGGAGAAGAAATTTAAAGAGGGAGACTGGGCTCTCTTGTTTAATTCAAAATTCAAGGATTTTCAAGGGAAATTTCTATGACACATTGGCTTAGCCATATGAAATCGTCTCGAATTTTTGATAATGGGGCAAGAAAAAATCAGAACCATAGACGAAGAGGAGGTCACTTTTCTTGTGAATGGTCATAGATCTAAGCCATACCACAAGCCACTCTCAAGAGAAGAGTTAGTCGAGAAGTTCCAAGAAGACAATGATGTGAAGTTAATGAAGAAGAGTCTCTCTTCTTCATCAACTTGATTGAATTTTTCTCAAGCATTTCTTTTTGATAAAATAAAAATTAAAAAAATAAAATAAAATAAAATAAAATAAAAAATAAAGGTATAAACATGAAAACCAATCATTGATTGGCATGTTTATATAGAAAATATAGGGTGAAAATCGTAGTCTCTCTCGACACTCTAACTTTTCCCATTTTTGTTTTTAAGCAATTGCTATAAAAATCATAAGTTCAGCTCCATAGTGCTTATGATTCATTTCATCTCACTCCATTCACTTATCCATCCATACTCCATCTCATCCACTCATTCATATTTCACTCCATTCCACATTTCATTCATCTCATTCCATCTTCCATCCATCTCATTTTCATGTCAAAACGCTGAATTTGATATCTTGTTGTAAGTGAATAAAAATATGTCATGAATTGCAAGATAAAGTCTCTTATGTTCCTTCATTCCATTTCATGAACTAAATCCATTTCATTCCATTGTCCACTTCCATACATATCATAATCCATCATCCATTTTCATTCATACCACATAACATTTCACCCATACTCCAAAAACATTTCATTTTCTATGATTAAAGTGTTCTACGTGAACATTCTGCAGCCTCGTTGGACATTCTCGTAGCTCGATCAGCCCTTTCGCAGCCCGATAGTCTTTCCGAAACAGCCTACAAATCTCGAAGGCATCAACTAGCAGATGACATCGAATTACAACAAAGTGACCCGTAGTGTATTCATAGAATCAAAAGCATCAAGAAAATTATGAAGATTCCTCCAAAGATGAGCAGAGAAGACAAAAGGCTACAAAAATCAAATAAAAGGCAGTAGGTAACAAGTTTAAAATTACAATGACATTTCATAAAAAGTTTAGCATAGTTTAGTCATGGATTATTCGAAAAGATTATTTTAACTGCTTTTATTGATCAAACACCAACAAACCCTCTACAAACTTTGGATTAACATCTTCCATTTCAAATTTCATATCCGATAGCATTTAAGCGGTGAAATGGCCAAAGCATTTGAATTTTCCACGTCTCTAACCAAGTCATTTAATGATGATGATTCCCTCGCCATCGTAAAATCCTCCTCGCCGTCTCCTCAATCATTAATACAATCCCTCCACCTCACTCCACTAGCTCTATTCCGTGACCATTTGCCATAACTTCATTCCAGTAGCTAGGTACTCCATTCGAAGAGAGCAGAGATATTATTATCACCAGGAGCAGAGCTAAAGGATACTGGCTTTGAATAGAATTGAGCATTGTAAACAGCAGAGCAGAGCGTAAGGGTAAATTGGAAGTATAACGCTGTGAGGACTCAAAGCCACTTGATACCTAGGCGTGATAAAATATCACTCTGGGTACTGAGTTTGAAGCATTTTCACTATAAACTCGAATTGTAGCAAGTGTGAGTTTGAAGTCCGTTGTTACCAAAAGACAGAGAGTGTTAAAATTGAAGTCTTATGACTGAGAGATAGAGTTGTAGTGATTGAGTTTGAAGACTTTATGCTACTAGAGATAGAGGTGTTGCGCTGAAGATTTTTGCTACCAGAGACAGAGGTGTTGCATGTTGAGTTTGAAGTCTCGTAGTTACTCAGAGACAGAGATGTTGCAGCGATTGAATTTGAAGTCTTTTGCTACTACGAGCCGAGGTATTGCACAAAAAGAAATTTGAAGCCATCTCGCGCTCAATCAAAGACATCTCAAATTTCCCAAAATTTGAACCGCTTTCATTATCAAACAAAGGCATAGCACTCCAACATTCAATTGTCAACTGAAGTATATCGAGTCAAGGTTTTAAAGGCATTTGTCATTATCAATCGAGGTATGTCATTCCAAAATTGAAGCCATTTTCATTTAGAGCTTGAAGCTATTTCAAAACCGAAAGTGAAAGTCATTGTTTTGTGGGTAGAAGAGTGTTAATTTGATATTGAAAAAATCATGGGTTTCATCGACGGACCGAACCTTGTGTTCAAAATATTTAGAAGGTTACCCACAATGCAAGGAAATGTTACAACAAATAGGATGGCTTCAATTTTTGGAAAAATTTAATGGCTTTCCCATAAGGAAGTCACTAAAACATTTGCAAGATCATTTCAAGGAACCAAGTTGAAGTAGGGGATGTCAAGTTTCACTGCTCACTCAAGTTTTTATATGCGAGGCTACAGTGGATTGCTCGTAACCGGAGAGAGATGGTTTGAAAAAATAGATAATTCCACAATGACTCGTGGAAACAAATTTTAAAATCACCAAATATGGATGTTAGTGTATTCAAGAAAGGAATTCCTAGTACTGCATTGAAAAACAAATGGAGAAACATATTACTTCTTTTACAAAAATTTCGTTACATGTGAGGGTAGATATGGGACATTTTATGTCTACCACATCAGACTAATGATGCATTTCCGGGAGAAGACTTAAACCTCACCATATTTCTTGCTTCAAAGTCTCGAAGAAGATGGCTTCCTGTGTTCGGAGAAGAGTTCACTTTTAGAGACAACCAGTATCATCATGGTACTTGGTCAAAATTTTGATTGAGCATCATCTAGCTAAAACAAATGATACATGGGATGATTTCTTAATAAGAAATCATTTTGAAGAAGCAAAAGAACCATCACCTAACCACAGCTACAAAGAGAAGTAGGAAATGGAGGACTCTCAAAAGTTAAAACTGACAAACCAAATAAGAGAGCAAGGAGGAAATCATTTTAGAGAAGTTGACTCGAATCAAGAGGCAACTTAAAGAAGAGAAGGTAATCGATGAATGCTACAGCAGAAAGGAGAGGAATCCTCTCACTCGAGGAGAAGCCACAGATTAAAGGGAAAACCGAAGAAAACACCAATCAGAAACAAACAGGGGTAATCAATATTGAAGATGAAGAAACACCCATTGAAGAGGATGATGAAGAAGATTTTTTATGAAGGAACCCCTGAAATTGATCCTCGCTCAACAGAAATTTATGACTATGTGGAAACCTTAGAGAGGACAACAACGAGAGCAGAGAAAGGATCCCCCGAGTCCTCCAGCCTGTCAGGTAGATATATTAAGAAGGGATAGGTATGAGTTGGAATTCACCGAATAGACACATCAAAAATGAGAATGAAATTCTCAAAGATCAAATCAAGCTCAAAACTAATATGAACTCAACCTTTATCCCTATATAGACAAAGTGGAGAGGACCAATGAGAAATTGAAGACAAGGAACAAAAAGCTAATCGTGAGCACTCACCAACCTCAAACTCAAACTTGTTATCGGGAAACCCGTAAGACCTCTAGCTTTCCAGACAAAGGAGAAGAAGGGGATTAGATGTCCCTCGCATAAGCCTCGACTCATAGGATAATTTGCATGAGGACATGCAAAGAGACAAGCATAGATGGGGGTATGTTGAGCCTCAAATTTGTGCTTTCCTTCACCTCATTTTACCTCATTTTCCCTTTGTCCATTTCTATCTTAAACCCAATTGATCAATAAATATAGTTAAAATTACTTCTAGAATGATTTACATGATCGACTTTGTTGAATTTTGTGATTTTTGCCATTGTTAAGCATTTTGACTGAACTAGTCACGCATCGGACATTCCGTAGCTAACCGGCGATTCCGTAGCCTACCTTCATGTTTGAGTATGTTCCGGAGTGGCCTCTTGAGAAAAACCACATATGGGCATGATCCACGTCATGTCTACATGGTTCGTTGCTCATCATGTGAGGAGGAAATGAATTCTAGGTAAGGTTTTGAACGTGGGAAACACATTTATGAAGGAAGACTCCTACTAGGACTATCTCAAATTCGTATGTCTTTTCTTCTTCACGCAGCCACTTCAAAGAGTTCTAACGTGATTCTGATAAGGAAAGACATTGTTCCTAAATTTTTGTAATTATTGTTACGTGCATTTGCTTTATAAACTCTGGGAGACCGAGAGCTAAGTTAGAGATTTTATGTTAGATTTGTCGCTAGATTTTGTTTAAACTCGTGTTACGGTCTTGAAGACGCAAAGTGTTATGTTCAAACTATTGCATCGTTAATGGAGCAGTACAAAGTTATTTTGAAGGCGTGATTTAATTTGGAGTTGAATGTCGCCAAGTGGTAGAGGGCCTCGCCTCTGCACTGGATTTCTTTTACGTAAATTAGATAAGTTTTTTCTAGCCGCCTTTACGTTTTGCATTTGAATTGGTAGTTGTCTTGTTTTAGCTTACCGTAGTCGTATTCATTCTAGTTCTTCCACAAAGAGAAGACACTCTTCCAACAGACTAAAATGATGAATGTTGAATGACTATGGTATTGTAGGATTAGGAGTTGAATTTGTGAAGTTGTTTTAACTAGCTAACGTAGTTATATTCATTCCAGCTCTTTCCACAAGAAGACATTCTTCCAACAGATTATAATGATGAATGATGAATAGCTACAGATCTAGTAGGAATTAGTTGTAGTTTTTGCATTATTCACTATCACAGTTACACTTGTTCTAATCACTCTTCCACAAGAAGAAATTCTTCCAAGACATCCTTAAGAAGTTCAAGACATGACCGTGATAATGAATGATTTAGTTATGTGTTTGTACTAAGTATCATCTCTGTTTCCCTGCTCTTAAACGCTTGCCCAAGACATCATAATGACGAGTAGGATATGGATGTGGTAACTTAGTTTTTCATTTGCTTTCAGTCCATTTGCTTATAATTGCATTCAATTACACAAATCGAATTGTTCTACCCTTCCAAAAGAAGGAACTCTTCCAAAATATCACTAATGATGAACAAATGATTGTGTAACTTCATAGAATAATGCATGTTAGTATAGTTAGAATGTCTCGGAGTTTCATTGCATTTAATTCATGATCAGCTTACTTTTGTTTCAAGTTTGATGATGACTTATAGTTCAACATTGTTCTAGTTTAGTGGCATCTTAGGTTCATTCTCTCTAGATTAACTCATTGCACTTGCATCTCATATTCAAATTGTCATCCATTGCACAATAAACTACTTCAGCTTGTTAGGATTAACAAGATGCCCTTCATTATTCACAAACATCTTCTTGTTCTAAAATTTACAAATGATCAATAGCCATAGGAACGAGAAGATAACATCATTATAAGGTCCGAAGTATCTCTGCAATTTCCCTCATCATTTTATAAACAGAGCTCTTCCTCAAAAGAACTACTTTGAAAAAAGAAACCAACAACTCTTTGAGCAGAGTTCTGTGACATTCAATTAAATTGCAGATAGAACTAGGAATTAGTCATGGAAGTAGATGAGCTTAGAACAAAATGTTGCATCATGGTAAGATTAGTGTTTAACTGCCTAGTTAGAGAACTTGCATATTTAGTGATCATTTCTCAAGTTTAGTTTGTGTCATCTCGCCTAAAAGTCATTATCAAGCTTTTGTTTCTATTTAGTCATAGTTCGATTTTGCTTCGTGTGTTTCCAATTGCATTTGCCATTCCATACATTAGGCTCAATCGTGTTTTGACCACCAACCCCTTTCTATTAGTTTTTCTAGGCATTTTCATTGTGAACATAAAACACCAAAAGACCAAAAACATCATAAATCAACATAAAAGACCAAAAACATCACAAAACACTACACACAACGCATTAGGAAACAAGAACCTAGGTACATATGGTACACTTCACTTCAGCCAGTTTACAAATCCCTGGTTGACAATTAAATGAGCTCTGGCTTAGGAGACTAAATTGAGACCCAACATAACCCGTAGTAGACACCCCCGTTTATTTGTCCCCATCAAAGTCCGAATCGTAGTATCCGATCAAGTCAAGTCGCCTACCCGTGTATATTTGAGTCCAAAGTATTGAGTCCCCTTCAAGTACCTTAACACTCTTTTTGCAAATGGACCAATGTCCTTCACAAGGTTTTTGCATAAACCTTGAGAGGAATCCAACATCAAATGAAATGTCAAGTCTGGTGATGGTCAAGTAGATAAGACTTCCTATAAGTTGTCTATACTTAGTTGCATCCCTCGAATTCCTTCCCTTCAATGGATGTGAACTTCAAGTTTTGTTCCATTGGAGTGGTTAAGGGATTTCATTCATCCATGCCAAACTTGTTCAAAATATCTCTAATGTACTTCTTTTGAGAAAGAAATATATATATAGAATGTTGAATTACTTCAATACCCGTGATAGTAATGAACATGACCCAAATCAGCCATTTCAAAACCTTTCTTCAATTCTTTCTTCATGGATGCAATATAGCTCTCATTGTTCCCTGTTATCAAAAGATAATCTACATACACCACAAGATATACAACTGTTTTTCCAACTTTCTTAACAAACAAGGTTGCATCATCAAGATCAAAATGTTTGAAGTCAAGTTTCGAAAAGATGCTCGGTTAATTTCTCATACCAGGCTCATGGTGCTTGCTTGAGGCGATACAAGGATTTTATAAGCTTGCAAACTTTGTGTTCTTGGCCCTTTACAACAAATCCTTTTCGGTCGGGACATAAAAAAAATTCTCCTTTAGATCTCCATTCAAAAAAGGTAGTTTTTACATCCATCTGATGGACTTTCCATCCATTCCGAGCTGCTAGGGCAAAGAGAGTCCTGATGGTGGTCCATTCTTGCCGTGGGAGCAAAATTTTCTTCATAATCGATTCCTTCTTTTTGTACAAAACCTTTTGCCACAAGCTTGGCCTTATGCTTGTCAAGTGAGCCATCTGCTTTATACTTGTTCTTGTAGACCCACTTACAACCAATTGGTTTTGTTCCCAAAGGCGGATCAACCAGCCTCCCTAAGTGCCATTCTTTATCAAGGCGTCATACTCCTTTTGCATCGCTTCTTTCCATTCATCATGAGAAGCGGCTTCTTTGAAGGAATTTGGTTCATGATCTCGTAGACAAACTCAATTCACAGTTATAAGAAATATCCATATCAACAGGAGAATCAGTAATTATCTACATCACCTTCGTTTTTTTTAGTGGAACTTTTTGTTCCTGTTTTTCCAACCTCATCTGGGATAAACATTCTCTAGTGTCTTTGTCAGCCATTTGGGAGGACCTTTCCGAGATGGCCCAGGTTGCTCATTTGACCGAGTTGGGATTGATTCAAGATTCAATCTCCCAATTCTGTCAATCACATCATTCAATGTGTCATCCGTGGTTGTTTCTTCATGTGGGGGAGAGAGTGCTTTCAGGACATGATTCCACAGCTTTGATTCAATATAGGAATCCCCCCTTCAAGATGTGGAATACGATTATCAAATTCTTGGAAAGACTTTGCATGTGTGAATCTATCCAGAGCGATCAAGTTGCCGCTCAAAAACCTTGTCATTCTTGGAAGATTCAAGGAATATGACATCTATTGCTATTACAAACTTCTTATTGGCTTCATCATAGATACGATATCCTTTGGAGGTATTGGAGTACCCCCAAGAAGATACATTTTCGACTTCCTTTGTCCCTTGGGTATCAAGGCATAACAAGTGGACCCAAAGACCCCGAAATGATTTACCGAAGGAATGTGGCCATGCCACATTTCAAAAGGAGTTTTTGTTTCTAATTGAACTTGAAGGACACCTATTCTTTATGTAAACAACACATAGAACCGCATCACCCCAAAACATCAATTTTACATTCTTGAAAAATAACATGGAGTGAACCATATTTAAAATAGTTCTGTTCATTCTTTCGCCTACACCGTTCTGTTGAGGATTATATGGCACATTTGTTTGATGTTTGATCCCATGTTGACGAAGATAATTTTCAAATTCGTTTGAAGTGTATTCTTTTCCATTATAAGTACGTAGAGAGCCAATATGAGTTTGTGCATCATTTTCAATCCATGCATGAAAATTCTTGAATGTTTGAAAAGCATCAGACTTGTTCTTCAATAAGTAAATCCAACACATTCTAGTGTAGTCATCAATAAATTTCATCATGTATTTATTTCCATTTGTAGAAGCAACAGTGCATAGGGCCACATAAATCTAAATGAACAAGCTCAAGTTTTCTATGTGCTCTGGAGTGTGAATCATGAAATGGATTTTTTTCTATGCTTTCCTAGAATACAAGCATCACATTCCTTAGGTTTCCTAGGAATTGTAGGCATCCATTAACACCATTTTTTCTTCAACAAACGAAAGCTTTCATAGTTTAAGTGTCCAAATCTAGCATGCCATAAAAGACTTGATGGGAATGTACCTTCATCATGATGTGAACTCGAATGCAAAGTTTTGAGCATGAGAAGATGAACCTTTCAGCTTCAAGAGTCTCCCTTCTTCTATTCCCTCCATGACAAGTGAGTGATCTCGATGCTTTTCTCGACCTCTCGCTTTTGCCATCAAACAAGTGAATGGAGTGTCCTTGTCGGGCGGATTTGGACCAGGGACAACAAGTTTCTCCTCAACTCGTAAAGGTATAGAACCTCATGTATAATATGATCTCGGAAGACCAGGCAACTTAAGCTCGATCTGTGCCAAGCCCCGATGGCTTGAGTTTGGATTTATCTCGAAATATACTACTCCATCAACTTTTTCAATGAAATTCTTCAAAAAAATATTTTCTAAATGTCATGTGACAAGTTGTTCCCCTGAATGTAGCAACCAATCATCTCTCCATGAAGTAAATGAAACATCAAACAAGTCTTCATTTACTCCATTGTTACAATGTGCTAGAACATAATGAGAGGATTCGGGTGCTTTACCTTTTTCTTTGTCATTAGTTTTACCTTTGTCTTGATTTCTTTGTCTGCTCAATTTTATCCCAAGGTGTCCCGCATTTGGATGCATCATGTCCATCTTTATTGCAACGTGTGCAATGAAGATCGGATTTGTCGATTGTCCACCCCCCTTTCTCTCGAAGTTTCTTCTTCCTCTTCCTCTTCTACCGCCTCTTCCTCTGGGATGAATCTAGAGCATGAATCTTTTCTCTATGTGCACACTATGCAACCTCTACATAGGACGAAGGGATTGTCATCTTCCCGAAATCTTTCTCTCTTTCTACAAACTTTTTTCTCAAGGGTCTCAAAGGTGATATGCTCAAGGTTTCCAATTGCTTGCAATGACTCAAGATAATGTGAGTAAGTCGGATATAATGCCTTAACATATGCTATGAGAGATATGTCAATTTTTACACCAGTCAATGTCAATATCATGCATGATAGATCTTACTTTTCGAAGCTAAAGCAAGGGGATCATCATTCTTCATTTCAAGATTGAACAGCCTTAATCATCAATTGAACAATTTCTAGTTCTGAATGTGAGTCATAAAGTTCTTTTAGCTTGCTCAAGGCTTCATAGGAATTTGAAAATGATGAAATATGGCGACTCACCTCTTCATTTATGGATGCCGCAATCAAGGCATAGGCATTGCGCTCTTGTTTTCCCAAATGGCGAGCTCCTTGTCCCAAGTGCGCTTTGTCGGTGGATTTCCTTCTTGTCCTTCATAGATTCCTTTCCACAACTCATTAAAAATGAGAGTGTGTTTGATTTTCTCGAGACCATTCAAGATAGTTCTCTTTGCGTGAGAGAACCACCCCTACAATAGATATGAGAGAATGCATTCTTCTCAAGGGAAAAAATAATTACTTTTGCTGAAAAAAATTATTTTGAGGGAGAGAAAACTAAAAACTCTTTGCTGAAAAAAATATACTCAATTGAAGGGGGAAAACCTTTGCTAGAAATACTGAATTCTACACCAAAATATATATATATATATATTTGTAAAAAATTGATATGGATATTGTATTATATATGATGGGGGGGGCGGTATTGTTAATGAATGGATGGTATAGAGGGGCAATATTGAATAGTTGTATTGAATAGTCGATGGGTTTAAATGGACAAGAGCGTATTAATGGGAGTGGAATTATTATATAGTCGATAGAGCGTATTAATGGAGGGGCGGTATTGAATAATCGACAGAGCGTATTAATGGACAAAGCGTATTATATGGAAGGGAGGCGGTGTTGAAAGGATAGACAGTGAGGGCGGATAGGTCCCGAAGGCCAGGGGGAGTAGCGAGGGTGGGGAGGGCCGACAGTGCCACGGGGATAGCGAGGTAGTGGGTTAGACAAAGCGGGGAGGTGGGAGCGATAAGGGGCGGGGACCGATGGGGAGGTGTATGCAGGTGGTGAGGGGTGTGCGTAGGTGGGGGTGAGTTGAGGAGCCGGGGAGGGGGGTTCGGATAGTGAGGGAGTGCAGTGGTAGTGCGATCGGGTGAGAGGGAGAGGGTTGTAGCGTGAGTGAGTCCGGGAGTCGAGGGATGTGGTAGGCGGGTCTACGGGAGTAGGGAGTCGAGGGTTGTTGTAGAGCGAGCGAGTGGGGAGTCGATGATTTGTGAGGTTGTGTAGTGAGGGCGAGGGGAGGGCCGTGAGGCCCGAAGAGGGAACAACGAGGGGTATGATGGAGCGTGTAGAAAATTTCGAAAGGGGGGAGGCCGAGAGGCCAAAAAAAAATAGGAATTGCGGATGCGAGTTTGTAGGTGCCGAATTGCAGAACTGCAGAAGTTGCGAGACTGCAGTAGTCTTCGAAACCGAAAAAACAAATTCGGAAATCGTGCAAATTGCAGAGATAATTTTATAAAAAAAATGCAGAATTGAAGTATATAAACTCGTAATGGCATCAATCCAATAGAGCAACAAAAAAAATAGACATAAACCGATCGAGCAAAAAGATCATGTAGCGTAAATGAGGGAGTTACACCACAGGAAAAAATGCCAATAGTGGGACCGGCTCGATACCATGTCAAACCAGGAGGTAAATCTACAAATCGAATGTGTATTAGATGAAGAATGTGCATGTATTTATACATGGAGGTGAGGCTATTGGGATTCATCTCCCAATGACTCTTGGCCTTCCTGATTTCCTAATATTATTTATTATACAATATTAAATATCCTCACCCAACCCTTAGGATTAGGTGTCAACATTAGTTTTGAAGATCCACATGCAGAGCACCCTATGGATGTCTCTAATGAGCAGTAAGTTTTTCTTCCCTTTTTTACTGTTGGGTATGTGTTATATTCTTTCCACGATTAGCCCCACGCGCTGTATGTTGCGTCGGGCGTAGCTAGGGGGTCACGAGGGGCGAAGCAGTCCCCACCGTTGGGGTCCGGGGCAGCGCCTCGGCCAAATTTTTTTTTTTTGTGCGGACCCACTCGTAGGCGGATCCGCCCATGGTTTTGTGCATGGTTTTGCACATGGTTTTGGGGTTCGATGGTTTTCGGCCCCTGGTATTTTTGTAGATCCGGTCAAGGGAACTACGGTTATGTTCTAATCTAGGGTTAATGGATTGGGGTTTATGTATGCTTCGGCATGTATATATATGTGTTGTAACACTAAAAGAAATAATGAAAAATCAAGTTGGTCGTCCCGATTTGGGATCCAGGGGAAAATCTCTGTGTTTATCTGTTTTATGTTTTATGCTCTTGCTATTGTTTATTTTCTGTTATAAGATTCGTGTGTAGACAATTTCTGTTCAGGGTTATAACCTACATTTACTATTGCTTGATTGGCTGCATTGGCATTATTGTATCACCTAGAGAATCAGAGATTCCCAGTTAGAATAGGTTAGATAGGAATGTCAATAAAGCTCAACCTTTGAGCATTTAGTTAGCTGTTGTTTTCTTCTTTGAAGAAAAAGAAAAATACAAAAACAATGAAAGAGAGAAAAGAGGGCAGATTGTAAAAACAAGAAAGGTATAGCCCCATACCAAAAAAGAGAAACAAATCTGAAAGTGTGCAAGCTTAAATGCCACTCCTGAAAAAACACACTTCTAATTAGTCATACAGCCTAATCTTGACTAATTAGCTTTTAAATTTACTGCTGATAGGATAGTGAATTCGATTTTCCAAACAGTTTAATCTTGGCTTATCAATAGTTAGATTAGGCTAGAAATTAAAGGTTCAAACATGCTCAAAATCTGAACCTAAGTTTCCAAAGAGAATGACTCAATCTGTTTTAATCTCTGAGTCAAAGAAGATGTATAACTAGTTCTAATTAGCTCAAAATTTGAACCAGAGAACAAACAAAGAACAGCTAAAATAAAAGTCAAAACAGAGTTGAAAAAAGATGAAGGAAGTGCTTTGAAATTTCAGATCCTAAGCCTTCCATTTTGTTTTAAATTTTCTGCAAAATAAATGTCTATGTGCAGCTTGTTTTTATGCCATAGATCACAGCAAGTCAAACAACTTAATCTTCACTTGACTGTTTTTAAATTTCTGTTTTAGAAATTAGAGAATAAAAAATCTGTTAGACTGTTTAATCCCAACAGATGGTAGATTAGGTAGAGAAGCATATGGACTCAACTGTTTAATCTGAGTTCATGGAGAGATAAGGAGTAGAATTAGATTAGTTTTATGCTTTCAAAAGAATAAAATGTTGTAAAAGATTTTTCCAATCCAAGTGCACTCTAATGAAGAAAAAATGTTAGATCAGTAGGATTGGGTAGGTAGAAAACTTGTATTGATGAAGTTCCGTTGTTTCCCATGGCTGCTAATATGTTTCCAGAGAAAAAGAAGATCATCCAAGCAAAGGAAGGGAAACCCAATGGATGAGGCACTAATCAGCCTCCCAGAGAATGCAATTCTGAAGTTCTTGATGCCTTCAAGAAGGCACCATCCCCAAGTGGAGCCACTGTTAGCCACCTATAAAAATTTGTCATATCAAATGGTGGCTAAAACATTTTTGGATTCTTCAAGAAACAAATTTTACTGCTAAAAAGTGCTATCTCTTGAAGACTCTTGAAGACATCATGCCCTTGTTTCAATCTTCATTACTGTTTCCTTTCCAAACTCAGAAATTCTGTTGATTTCATGAGAAAGAACTGCTGCAAAATCCCCCCTTTTGTCCCCATTTTTCCCCTCCTTCCACTTCCAAAAATAACCTTCATTTTTACCCCTTCCATTCCCATAAACTTCCTCTATTTTCCCTTTGTTTCCCCTTTTCCCTTCATAAAATCCTCTTTACAGAGTTTAAAACTCCTTTTTAAACTCTGCCAAAACTCCTAAATCCATCAAAACATTGAAAAAATCATAAAAAATACATATTTTTGTATTAAGGCTTAAGCCCCTTGGGCTAAGTCCTAAACCACTTCCCCTCCATATGCCTTGGTGCTGGAACCAGGCGCTAAGTCCTTGTGGCGCTTATCGCATCGGAAAATTTTAATGGTTAGATTGAAACGCCCAAGACCGAAGCTTCGATTGCGATTGGCCCTTTATTGTATATGCCCCGAGCCTATTATCATTCCGTATAGACCAAGGCCCCGCAGTCGGGTACCTATCCATTTTGTATATATAAACCCGCCCCGATGCATAAAAACCTTTGTTTTTCATTTAAAATTGTGTTTTCCTGTGTTTTAAAGTTTTTTCGCCAGTGCATAAGTTGAAACAATCCCGACCGTTGATCTTAAGCCGATCAACGGCCCGGGAATCATCGCATCGCAAGTTTCATCAGGCGCATTTTATTTCTTCCCCCGATTGGTCATCCCCCGATCAATCGAGAGCCATTGATCTTCCCCCAGCCTTCCGTGATCCAACGGTCCTCATTCACTCCGATCACAAGTCTTACCTCGGCTTCAAAATCCTCCAATTCATTCCCGACCGTTGATCTATAACCGATCGACGGTCAGCGCTTAATCGCATCGCAAATTTTCAGAGCTGTGCAATTTCTTTCCCCGCCGATTGAATGCCTCCGATTGCATCTGAACCATCCACGTGTCCATATCGGATGGTCCAGATCGCGTTTCCCACCTTTGGTTAAATTTATGCGGCCCCACTCATAATGTTTTTCGACCAATTACAACCGTTGATCTCTGTAGATTAACGGTCCTCTTTCATCCTTCCTCCGCCTGTATATTTTTTCATGTTAGCCCCAGATTTAATCTCAGCCATTCAGATCTTAGATCCTACGGCCCATAATGAATCCACCTATCCTTTTTCTGCCCACGCATCTATCTCTTATCGCGCTCATTCTCCTCCGTTGGATCTGAGATCCTAGATCTAACAGTCCGCACTCCAAGTCGTGTAATTTTAAGCACGGAAGTTAATCTTTCAAAGGTCACATGATATAAGTGGTTTCTTGAGGCCACTTGTCGGGCGGGGACGCGTATCGTGTTCCAAAGGGAAAAACTGCCTTCCCACCTTTCCTCCACGCGAAAACAGTGGTTGTCACCCCCGAAACTATTTTCGCTCTTTCCTTTATATTTCTGCCTTTTCCATATAAAGTGACCCCTTCTCTTTATTTCCCCCAGATTCAATCCTGACCGTCGATCTCTGTGCGATTGACGAATCTGACTCATTTTCTCCCTCTACTCTCCTTTCGTACCTCCTCTAACGAATCTAAACTGTTGGATGATGCCATCCAACGGCCACGCTCTCTCCCTACACCCTCCGAAGCAGTTAAACCCACAACACAGGATTTTATAATATAAGTTTCTTATTTTGCAGGTTTCAATGGTTTTCCATTATATTAAAAGAAAAGCCGAAGGCTGGGAATGACGATTCCCGTGCCTTTGATTCATCAAAGGGAACCATTTGCAGGGCTTAAACTCCACGTCTCGTCAATGTTTCATGAGGCATTGATGCCATATGAGCCCTGCGTAGCACTGCACATCAACAAGACACAAAGTTAAAATGAATCAAAAAGAGTATCAGTGTCGAAGACAGAACATACCAAAACAAAATATTGAAGACAAATTTTTGGGGATTACGGCTAAGAATGATTATCAAAAGCCTAATCCTCCAAATTAAAACACAGTTAAAATAAATTCATAAGTGTTTAACGGACAGAAAGGCCTCCACCGCCTCAACAGAGGCGAATTGATTCCTCTCAGCTACCACAGTGCCACCTGTAGCCACAAGCATTCAAACAGAGGCCAGAGTTATTGATCAAAATCAGATATTTGCCTCAGCGCAACCAGAGAGTTAATTCTGCCAAAGAACTTAATGTGAAAATATCAGCAGAGTTACTTTAACATAACATAGAGCCTCAAAAGTCAATAAGAGCTCTCACCGAGCTTAAATCTTAATTGTAAAACATTAATACAGACAAACACTTGTAAAATTCTCCATCGAGCCCCTCAAAGGCTGAGAAGTCATTAATATGTATTAATTATCTTGGGAGATCGTTTATCCTCTCCCACCTCCTCATCCTTCTATAAATACTGCTGTAGAAGATGAGAAAATGTTGGTTGCTGAACTTTGAAATATACTTGAGCTTGAGACTTCTACTTGTAAATAGTGTTCACTGGCTCTTGGAGCTCTGCTTGTGATACATAAGTTAGTCTAGGAAGTGTAGATGATTGCTAAACTAAAGCATTGGATTTAAAGCTGTAACTAGTTTGGAGCATCAATACAAGCTAATTTATGGGATCCTGGTCTATGTCGATGGTGATGTTATTTCTTATTGTGAATTGTTATTTTACTTCTGTTTTCACTTTGTTCATCTTCTCTTATAAATAACAGCATGCATAGAGTTAGGACCTACTGTATATCAGTACCCTTCTCTGATTGAAAATATTTATCTGTATGTTTTCTTCCAAATTGTGTTATTTATGAATGATTTAATTCAGTTTAAGCAGTAGGAATGCTGGCGTTCCCTAGTCCTCCTTTCTTAGTTAAATATTTTTCTTGAATGTTATTTTCATTTCATGTCAAGTAGAGATGAACTAAGGAAGATATGGTGTGCCCTGGTCCTAGTTTTATCCCAAAAGACTATCTGAAAGTTTCCCTTGGAATGTGTTAAAAGCTGGCTATTTTAAAATTACTTACCAGATCTTAGGCCATTTTTTGTTATCTTTGTGTTTTTCTTGAAAGTTACCAAGTAAAGCAGAGCTAGGAGAGGATTTGTGGTGAGCCCGGCCTGCTAGTTTCTTCTCCAAAAGTTGCCTTCAAGTTTCCCTTTGTTTTTTAAATGTTTTCTATTGAAAGTGTATCAAAGGCTGGCTAGTTTGAAAGCACTTACCATATCCTAGTTTACTTTTATGTTTTTCTTAAGTGTGTGTCAAAGGACCACTCTTGCCTCTTGTTGTTTCAATTAAACCCTATTATGACTCCATAGCCCAATGGACTAAAACCTGCAATTATCTATCTTTTTGGCCAAAGCTTGTTCTGATTTCTTGGAACTTCTCACCTTTGAAACTCTTTGCATTTATAACTTTCCACTCAAATAATAATCATGCTCAACCATCCAAAAACAAAACAAAACCCTCGGCCTTCATAACTAGCCTAATATCATTACCCAAAACCTTAAAGATAAATCCATCTTTACACTTATTGGAGAGATCCCTCTCCGGATTCAGGAGGGCTAGATCCTAGAATCCCAAAGTGGTTGGAATAATGTTGTTTCTATGATTGGAATTTGCCAATATTGCTAATTATAGATTCCTAACAAAAGACAGCGTGATGAAGGCCGTGTAAGGCTCCGTTTGGCAGCGTAACCAGATCCAGCTGAGTTCCAACCAAGGCACCAGGAGGAATATCCCAGAGACGATGGGCCTCCCCGAGGGGCGCTAAACTGCCGTCAACTGACAGGGGGTGTGCCTAGCCCACGTGGGTTGGTGGGTTATTAATTTTGATCAAGAGAGCATGGATTTCGGCCTGGAGAGAGTCGACCCCAGCCTGCCATTGGCCCGCGACAAGTTTCCACTTATCCTTCGTGGCCATGGTAACTGCATCCGCGATCTGCTCTAGGTCACCGTTCGTTACTGTGACCGTCACATCGTACTGTGCATGATGGGCGTGTTGTTTCTTTCTAGGTCCGGAGGCCGATTCCCTTGTCCTCTTAGTGCCTGGGGGAGGGGTAGTAGCTTTGTCGAAGCCTACCTGGGCCAGAGTTGTAGCGAGCTGCTGCAGCGGGTTACCTCTGGGCTCGGCTACAACTAATGCTGGCTGGTGGGTCACTGTGGTCTCCCCAGGAGTGTTGGTGAGGCCTTTTTGCCAGGCAGGGGGCCACAGTGATATCAGGAGGTCAATTTCTTCATCGGCTACCATAGAAGGGAGTTTTGTCCATGTCTTATTGGCGAGGCTGCGAATCTGGACATGGTGCATGGTAATTTGGAATGCGGCAACATGCTTGTATTTATCATATATGGTTGGGGATAACCGGGGTCGGGAGTTTATGGTAGCTCTGATACTGCTCTGGAAGAGGATCCAAAAGACCTTGTTATCCTCGATGCGCTACTTATCCTTAGAGTCCTACAAGTGAGCATACCGAGCGCCTTCGCACATCCCATGAGGGAGCTCTGAAATGATCGAATCCTCTTGTTTGTCCGATGCGACTAGTGCTATTAGGAATAATAAACACGAGTAGAAGAAAGGCATCCTGTGCTCTTGAGATTCATGGACATTAGCTAGAAATTCGTCGCACAAGTATTGAGCCCAATCGAAAAAAACACCTTTCGCGCACTGTCCGACTAGCTGGATTACATAGGTGGGGACAGTCGCAACCTGGCACTTCCTCATTAGTTTCCAGGATAAAATTCGAGTACCCATCTGCGTAGCAGGGTCATTGATAGTATGGATCACAAACCCACGCTGATTTCATTGTACTGCATAGGTCTCCCGGAAAAACGCAGCGATAGCGGCTTCGTACTTCTTCCTGATCTATGCTAGCGAGTGCAGCCCTTGCATCAGGAGGCCTGTAATCTTGTGGATCAACGCAGCATCAATAGGGACCCTCTCACGAATCCATAAGCAACAATCGTGAATGAGGGCGAGTAACTGGTGAGCCAACCGATCTGTGATGTTGTAATGGCCAAAGTGGGGCATTCAGAGCAGATTCAGAAGTCCGGATCCTACCAAGCCTCATACCCAGCGTTGAGGTACTATCGTGATTCCATCATCCTTATGGATTGTATCAAAGTATAATGTAGGGACCAATTCCAGGAGGGTGTCATGGTCCACCAGATCATGATCATCAAACTTGACCTCATGGAGGCATCTGCAGGGATCATTTAGGATGGGGACCTCTCCTAGGGTCAGCGGGGTTTGTAGGTAGGTGACCAAGCCATCCAAGTTTTTTGGCGTTCGTGTAGATGGCCTTCGTGGTCGAACAAAGGGGGGTAACCAATTGACCGGGTTAGCCGACAGAGCACCCTCCTATTCATCTTATTTTGAGGGTGGGGGCCTGGCACGTCTTGGGGAGCTTCGAGGCCTTCTTGCAACTTTTGGGGTTTTCCCCGAGCTTTGTGCTTTCTCCTTGCCTTTCCTTGTGACCATCGAGGGGGGGGGGGGGGGAGACTTCTCCTAATTCAGGCTCATCCTCTAGGACTTCTTCAACATCAGGCTCGCTCAGGGCGAAGGTTTCAGCAGGGGTAGTAGCTGGCATCCTTGCGCAAAAAATGAAGCCTAGCTCTGGGTGACTACTATCCGAAGGAGGAGGTTGACTAGACATGAGAGGGATACTGTGGTTATAAAGAAGCTTGTTGTTCAAATACTTCCACAAGACGCTTGAGGCAGGCTAGTTGTATAAATGAGACAATACCACTAACTGGACTATCCTGCCCCCTTTTAAGCACTTCCAATCGTATGATGGAGAGGGATATTTTACTCGGGGCAGGTTTCCCAAGGAATGGTAAAAATTTCCCATAACTCGTCCTACCAAAGGCTCAGAAGTTGCTTTTCTCAACAGTGACTTCTGATTTTTACCAGTAGGTACAGTTCCAACGGCTATTTTTTTCATCCCCAATGATCTTGACGTACTTGTCACGCTAAGGTTACCTATTTGTGACAGCTGCATGTCTTCCCCCAACACAGGCTTGCTTCCTAGGCAATACCCAACCCAATACCATGAGAATTTTATCATCTGTTCTACTAAGGCCTCGAGGGCGGCTGTTGATGAACCATACTGTCTGACCCTTAGCTCCTCCATCCTTGTAGATGTGGGGCCGCTACTTGCTGAGCCCTCAGCCATCGTAGGGAGCCTATTTCTTGTTGTGGGTTAGCCTGATCCTCTCCCAGGGTGGGTTCGCAGCAATTGATCAAGCCTGGCTCCATCCAGGGCTTTTCCTCTGGGACCATAGAGAGGAAGTCCTTTGTGATGCGAAGAAAACGTAGCGTAGAGGCTTCACCTAATCGATTCTGCCAAGTTTCTAGTTCTTCACTGGGATCCTCAATATCCCCCATGTAGCACCATACCGCATCCTGGGTTGGGTTGTCCTTATTCAGCGCCATCAACTTATAGATGTAATCCACATCTCCCTTCGTGGGTATGGGTTCCATATAAATTTTTCCTTCCGCAGGGTCTAATGGCACGACTACCCTTGTGCCATTATTTTCAAATACCATGCTTCGTTTTTTTAAGTTAATGATATCGCCCATGTCGATAGCCCAATCCAATACTAATAGCATAGGATAGGGGTCTGCATCCCTGATTATTTGAATGACTTCGAAGTTAGCCCAGACTCTCACCCCTGCGACATCCACGATAATCCTAGAGAGCCTCCCCAGAGGTACTATTTTCTGGTGATTGGTCATTCGAAGTTGGATGGTGGACCTTTCCAGCTTTGGTTCCCCCATGTGTTGCCAAGTTTTCTTAGGTAATACATTGGCGTCCAATCCGAGGTCTAAAATAACCCGATCCATCTCGTAGTTGTCGATCTGGACTGTCAGCCGCATCTCACTGCCAGTGCGCCTTTGATACTGGTATAACTTATGCACATCCTTAACGTCGGGTGACAAGGTAGTGTGTGCTGCACAACTCTCTAGTAAAACCTGCAGATTCCGTACTGCCTAGGGTTGCGCAGCAGTCACATACATGCCTGCAGGAAAGGTTTAACCTCCTCAGCTACATTCAAGTCCCCAGAGCAGTCGAACATAGATGCTTTAGTCTCAAGGAAGTCCTTCCGAGCTTCCATAAACGTTTCCCTTGATTTATCTAGGTCCAACTCTTCTTGGTTGCTAACTGCTTTGTGGATTAGTGGTTCGGTTTCCTCTTTCTCCTCAATTACCCTAGTCATCAATCCACTGTGTGTTACCACATTTACCCTTGGGTCCTTACCCCTTAACTTAGTTTGGACCCTTCGCACCTTCTGCGTAGATGGTATCTGCTTTTCCAATATCTTTGCTTTCAGGACTGGCCAATCCTCCAACGTATGGTCCCATTGTCTACAATTCCTACAAGATTGTCTTGTGGGGTCCGGGAAATCCCTTGCAAAATTCCCCACATTTCCACATTTATAGCAGATCAATTGGCCCCGGCCCCAACCTGCACTTCCACTTCGGCTTCCGTCCCTTCTTTCTAAGGGGGAGTCATTCCTGCCCGCGGGAGTTTTTGGTGAGGCAGGGTCCAACTATACTTCCAGCCACTCTCTCCAGTCTATTACTAAATTATGGATTCGGCAGTCCTGCTCCTCGTGGCCAACTGACCGGCAGAACCGGCACCAGCGTTGCTTTGGTTCTAAAATGTTGGTGCCCGGACAGGGGCAGCGGCTAGTATTACGCAGCTCTTCTACATGGCCATCCCCATACCAAAACGTAGATTCACTTGAGCTCCGTTGTTCTGGGCTAGGCTCCCCTAATCCTAGGTGCCCTGGACTGGGTTCTCGTATTCGTAGGTGGCCTGGTGGTTGCCATAGTTCCGTGCCAGCTTTTCTTCCTTTTTCCCATTGTAGATCCTGAATCTCTCGGTGCATAGCCCCAAGCTGCGCCTGGATCTGTTGTACCTTTAATGCAGTGTCTTTTTTGGGCATAGCTTCTAGTTTCATGGTAGCCTCCAAAGCTTTATCTTGTGAGTCAAAATTATGGTGACTCATAGGTATGCGTAGGTGAGGGAGTAGCATGGTGATTAACCATTCCCTAAGTTGTCTATCATCATACTGAAATTTTCCTTCTCTTATAGCTTTTTTTAGGCGTTGATTTGCTTCCCACACGGACTTAGTTGCTCCCTGCTTGAAATCTTTTACATCCGCTACAACCTGAGAGTAGGGTTTAGGTTTCCGAAACTGCCGTTTCAGGGTGTCCTTAGCGTTTTGAATATATGCGCCCCCATTCTGAGACACGTACCCCATATACCAATCCAAAGCTCTTTCTTTGAAGGCTAGCGATAGCTGCGCCTTTTTCACGGTATCGCTCACCACACCCTGTGCAACCCATACCAAGTCTGCCACAAACTAGAATCGATCCATGTCTTCATCGGTTGTGCCTTTAAAGGTAGGTAATTTCACGTACACCGCCATGTCTCCTTCTTGTATTCACTTGTTAGTGCCCAAACCCTTTCTAAAAATTGCTCGATCTCGACAATAGAACCATTTGTTGGCTCGAGGGGTCCTGACCTAGGTTCGGTGTGCAAGGTTTGCCAACAAACCCATATACTACTAGCCCTTTCGGTAGTGACTTGCTTGCGCAGGTCAAAGTCTCACCCGAAGTAGTATGGGTGGGTGCTGGAACTAGGTTTCCACACCCTGAGAAAGGATGGGTAAGGCAAGCAACGCTATGCTAGGTCCTGTCATTCCCAGATTACCTTGTTCTGCGCAGGGTTAATTAGGTCTCTGTTCGCATCCACGTGCACTAGATCTATAATTATATGCTTTTATGACAGTAACACAACACTACATAAACAGAACAGAAGAGATCCAGATCCAGAAACACACTTACAAAGATCTTCGTAGCTCAAAGACAAAAAATGCACAATGCATCAGATACCAACAATTCACACAAGAGTACTCACAAATTCAGTTCTCTATCAATCTTTCTTATTCATTCATTCATCAATTCTTCCTTACAATTCCCTTCCCAACCTGCGCACACAGCTGGACTTGGATCTCTGCGCACACAGCCAGTAGGAGTCCTTTCCCCAAAACCCAAACGGATAGCTTAAACCACAAATTGCATCAATAAATCATCATTCTTGTTCTTTACAATACAAAATGTTCCTCTATTTATAACAATCTAGCCTAGACTCTCCTATGGTCTGCAAACCGTGGTTTTCGGACCCCTGGTTTACCATTTTACCCATTACAATGCTTTCGGGGCTTTGACCCACCCCAAAACCCCTGCGCTAGACTAAATCTAATAAAAAATATTCAAAATGGACCAGTTTCACAGCTTGTGGGAGACCCTGTTCCAACAGGGCCCCTGCTATTCGAGGAGGTTTCATGCATTTTCTAGCTAAGTTCATTCTAGTTTTTGTTTAGCATTTCTATGTATTTTTCTTACTGCTTTCATAATTTGCAATTATTGTATCCAACTGAGTAAAGTCTGTTAATGAATGGATAGTGACTTTTAGGTGCAATAGTTGCTTAGGTTTAATTTCTTGTCTTTCATGGTTAAACAGTTACTGTGCTCGACCAAGTAAAGACCATTTAAATCTTAAATTGAAATGGTTAGTGACTTATAGATACAGTAATTGTCTAGGAGATCCTCATACACTACACTTAATCTTTTTCAAAAGCTCTTCCAATAAATCTCAATTATATGAATTGGATTCAGTTGTAAGGTTTGAGTTATTAATTGTTTTTAGTATTTCATTTCATGTTATAGGAGATCCTCATTACACTACACTTAATCTTTTTCAAAAGCTCTTCCAATAAATCTCAATTATATGAATTGGATTCATTTGTAAGGTTTTGAGTTATTAATTGTTTCAGTATTTCATTTCATGTTATAGGAGATCCTCATTACACTACACTTAATCTTTTTCACAAGCTCTTCCAATAAATCTCAATTAAATGAATTGGATTCAGTTGTAATGTTTGAGTTATTAGTTTCTTTCATTTCTTGAATTCTCAATTGAGATGCAATATCCATGGATTAGGATTTCTAGTTTTCACCATTTCTTAATTAGAAAATAAAATCCAAAAACTTGTGAATAAAACTCTGCTTTAATTCATTTGATAAACATTTTCTTTCCTTCCTTTTTAAATAGATTAATTTCATCTTTTTTATAGAATGCTAAGAATCAAAATATAAAAACTCCCAAAAACATCAACAAAACCTTAAAGCAACGAAGAAGGAAAAAGGGATACTTAGGCACATATAGTGCATTACACTTCATCAGTGTACTAGCCCTGGTCGATAATTTATATTAACAATTTAGGACACTAAATTGACTAAACACCACCCCTTTTTTTATATTTTTAATTTAAACAAACCCCCCCCCCCCCCCCCCCCAAATTTTTGAAATTTGGTTTTTAGGCCGAAAGGGACAAATTAAAAATCCCATAATTTCTCCCAGAATCTAGCCATAATTGGACAGAATCAGGCCATTGGAATCCTGCGAAATTGCGTCGTCCTTAACCTGCCATGTCACCTAGTCAACCATAGAACTTTGACCATCTCTAACTTTCACATATGAACTCGGTTTGGCAAACTGTTTCTCACCGTTGTGATCAAGATGACGAGATCTTCAACTTGAAACTGATTTTTCCACATTCCTGCCACTTTGATTTTCAGCTTTTATAAGCCCTCTTTGTCCTGTTTGTGTCTCTGGAACCACCTGGATCACCTAGCAACCTGCTTACTTTTGACATCAATAGTCTCAAATTTTCGCCATCACCCTTTAATGATATAACAAGTCCTTTATGTTTAAGAGCTTCGCTTTGATATCTGTGAGCTCCTTTACACACTGCACATAAAAAAATAGATTCGAGGAGGACAAAAAAATTTGTTGGCAACCCATTGTTCAGCGTGATTCCTTCTTCTCTGTCACCCATCCAGTGCATGGGTGTCTACTTCCCCATGAACTTGAAGCCATCCCCTCAGAGTTCCATTGATTTACATAATAGGAGCGAGAGGCAGTGCACTGGAGAGGCTCTTCCTGATTTAACCCCCACTGAAACCGTCGGGGAAAGTTGGAGCACTGACCAAAAGGGAGGGCACAGACCCAATCCCAAAGAAATACTGCAGTCTCGCGCCTTAGAGAGGCTTTTGTATTATTCTCACTAAGTGGACATAACCCAATCCAACCCAAAATGAAAATCACAAGTAGAATGAGAGGTGTCATAGAACTCATTTGCAACTTATAAAAGTGGCCCTACAGATATAAGCTCAAGCCACCAGGATCCCAGTATGACATCATCATTTCTCTGAGTGGAGAGAGAGCGGCCATTATTTGCAGACGGGATATCGAGCAGTTGGGTTGTCTAGTCTGGTCCATGAGGAGTAAATGCAACATGCAGGGAGAGAGGGCTCGCATGGAAACCAACTTCACATACCTGCAATGAACCTTGAACCTTGAAACCGATGTGAAGACTCCCACACTTAATTGCAAACTTGGCCCAAATGGCTTCACGTGGAGGGGATAACAGAGGTCACGTGAAAAGCGAGTGAGCAGATGTGTCATCACATCGACGAGCGAGGGACGGTGAAATATTATGTTACAGACAGTTGGGGAGTGACAAGGGGCGATGGGGGTAGCAAAAATATTCCATATGTGCCAAGGATAAGGGGTTATATTGGCGGGGGGCATGAAGGGGCTAATCACAAGGAAGGGTTAGGGAATAGGTTAAAGAATAGAGACTCCATTTATTTCCAAATTTCCTTCGAATAATCGACATGAAATTTTTTCCATCAGGCATGCCTATGAATTAAGGTTTCAGAGTATGTGCCAGGATTGTGGGCTTTCAAAGGAAGGTCGAAGAATGCTTTGAACATGAAGGAGAGTCTGTCTTAGGTGATTGTCTTGGGAAAAGGAAGAGTTTCTTAATGTCTAATAATTATATAGGAGTCACCCAAAATTGTGATGTTTTTAACTTCCCTCTTCTTGGCTATAAGGAGTCCCATATACAAGCTATAAACTTCTGCTTGATTGTTGGTCTTGATGCCAAGTTACCATGCATACTTATCTGTGATTATTCCATCAGGATTAAAGAGAATCCCTCCCCGTCCTACCACCGCTGAATTTATTTTTGAGACACCATTGAATTGGATAATACAAGATTGGAGTTTCAATTTCCAGCCAGCAAACTAGTCAAGGAGTAAACGAACTAGTTAGTCAGGACGAGATTTGGGGTGGACGTGAACGGGAGTGGGAGGTCAGGTAATAGTCCAAGGCTCCAACTAGCACTTATCTGTCAGGTCTAAGGTGGAATCCAAAGAGGGTAGGTTGAATTTAAAACGTAACGAAAGATAACTAAGAGCAGAGATCTTGGCAGGTGGTCGAAAGGCTTTGAAAATAATTTTATTTTTGGACAGCCAAATTTTCCAGCATGTATATTTTGGGAGAGCCACCAAGGATTATTTAAGAGAATTTTTGGCTTGAAGGGAGCCTGAATAATATTTCGGCCAAATGTCAAATAAGGAAACTATATCAGGAGGCCATCAAATTTTAGAGGAAAGAGGACCCCAAGGCGAGAGACCAAATAGTTCGAGTGTAGGGACATGAGAGGAAAAAGTGGGGGATGCTTTATTATGATTGTTCGCAAAGAGGACATTGAGAAGGGCCAGAAATTCCTCACTTCCTCAAATTCTCAATAGTGAGGAATTTTTTGTAGAAATTATACATCATGCATGTATATATTGGATTCACCCGAACTAACAATGTACTAAAGTTAAATACTGAATCGATTCTACAAATATTTTTCAAAATTAAAAACAAAATCGCTAATCACATGAACATGAAGAAAGATCAATCACACACAACACAGATAATTTCCTTGGGAAAGATTACAGCAAAAAACCCCACTATCTTCTATTGTATATTAAGCATGGATCATGAAAAAATTACATACAAATCTCTTCTCACAAGAGCCCTCCAGTACCCAGCTAATTGTCTCACAATGTCATATGCAAAACTGACCAACACATAGCCAATTCTAAGCCTCTAGAGAACCTGCCTGCCTTGCGCAATCCCTGATGGTGAAGATCCCTAAAAGATAGGAATTATTGCCTGCCTTTACTGCGCAAGTATCATGGGCACTCCAATGGGTGGTTGGTTGCATGTGTGCAAGCCAATAATCCTACAATTGATAGTCAACTTCCCTTTCACCTAGAACTCAACTGGGTCTCCACTGGAATTGACATGCATGCAGCTAATAATAGTAAATCCTCAATTGCATGTGAGATCAATGATTATGAATTAATTAATATTTAATTCACTAGATCTCTCACTAGTGTATCTTCAGTTACAACTATCACAACTGAGTTGAACTCACTTAACTGAGTTAAGTTGATTACAACCTGCATTAACTAATGCACCATTGTACTTCAAACTCTGTTATAACTAGAATTACTCTTCATGCCTCACCAACTACCTCTAACTCGAAATCCACTAGCTAATTGAATTTATCACTTTCAGTTAAATAATTCAAGTCCACATTGAGAATAGATTACAATTTAATGTCCATCTTAATTAAGGAATAACCAAAATAGACATGCACCCAAAAATAGCACTGTGGGCCCCACCCTAGTCTGGGTGCTTAATGCACTAGGCGTGGGTGTTGAATTTTCTTTTTGAGTCTCAATACTCCCTCTAAAAAAGAAAGGGATTATCCTTCACCCCGATCCCATCTCTATGGTATTCAAATTTTCTCCTGGTGAGCACCTTCATCAAAATATCAACATCCTGATATTCTGTGGGAATGTACTGAAGCAATATTATCCTTCTCTACACACAATCTCGGAGATGATGGTACTAGATATCTATATGCTTGGACGTATCATGAAACACATGATTAATCAAGATTTTAACCCTACTCTGATTATCACAATGAATCACTGTCGGATCCATCTGAGAACCAAACAAAACAACCAAGATATTTCTCATCCAGATAACCTCAGATGCAGCTTGACTTGCTGCCATGTATTCCACTTCCGCTGAACTGAGTGCCACAGATTTTTGTTTCCTGTTGTACCAGGAATCTGTTGTCGATCCAATGCTGAAGATCCCTCCTGATGTGCTCTTTCTGTCCAATGGACTGCCAGCCCAATTTGCATTTCTGAAGCCATGCAGCTTCACTCCCTCTGTCCATCCGTACCATAGACCATACTCTGATGTGCCCCTTAGGTATCTCAAGACATGCTTCCACGCCTTCCAAAAAATCTTGGTAGGCTTAACCATAGATTGACTCAGCTGGTTAACTACGTAGCAAATGTCTGGTCTTGTGTTCACCAAATACATTAGTGAACCCACTAACTGTCGATAGACAGTAGCATCCACTCCCTCTCCAGAAGTAGCATCCTATTTCCTCCAATTTTCTGGAAGAGGAGTATCCATGGGTTTGCAGCTCTCCATGTTAAACTTACCCAGTATCTCCTTTGCATACTTTCCTTGAGACACAAAAATTTCACCATCCTACTGCCATATTTCCAATCTAAGGAAATAATGAAGGAGTCCCATGTCCTTCATTTCTAAATCCCTTGCAAGATACTCCTTTCATGAGTGTATTAGCTGCTCATCACCAGTCAAAATTAGATCATCAACATAAAGAACAATGACCGATAGCTTACCCTCAACCACAATCTGGTACATGCTTTCATCTGCTTCACTTTTGGTGAAGCCCAGTCCGATGAAATAGTTGTCTATCTAAGTGTGCCAAGCATGAGGTGCTTGTTTCAGCCCATACAATGCTCTTTTGAGTCTGCACACATAAAACTCATTGTTGAAGATTTCGAAACCTTCAGGCTGCTTTATGTACACCTCTTCCTCAATGATCCCATTGAGAAACATAGTTTTCACATCCATCTGATGAATGCACCAGCCCATCTGCGCTGAGAGTGCAACGATGGATCTTATGGAAGAGTACCTTACAATAGGTACACAAGTCTCATCGTAATCTATCCCCTCAATCTATGCGAATCCTCGGGCCACAAATATGGCCTTGTATTTCTCCACACTCCCATCAGCAGCTTTCTTTACCTTGTAGATCCATCTCAATCCAACCAATAATTTTTCGATCGGTCTTGGGACTATCTCCCATGCACTGTTCTTGATAATGGAGTCATAATCCTCCACCATTGCATCAACCCAAGTTGGTTGCTGCACTGCTTCTTGAAAGGAAGATGGTTTAGTCACAATACATTTTCTCATAAGATCCATGTATCTAGTAAATCGATTAGGGGACTGTCTCTATTTGCACTGTGAAGTAGGGGCTCCTACATTCTCTCCAACATCAAGTCTCAATCTATCAGCTTCCGTGTTGTGCCTTTTTACATTTCTGATGGATGGCTCTGCATGAGTGTTTTCCTCCACTCTATGAACCTCCTCATGTGGCTGATCCACATCTTGAGACTCATCCTTGGGAACCAATAGTTCCTCCTCTGCATACAAGTCCAGCTCCCTCTCAAGGGACAACCACATCTCTTTCTCCTCATCAAATTTGATATCCCATAGCACAACAGTCATTCTGTTGTTTGGAAAATACACACGATAATTATGGGGTGTTTCAGTGTACCCCACAAAAATCCAAACCTCAATTGTTGGTTCCATCTTCTTCCTGGCATCCTTGGTCACATGCACATAAACAAATGAGCCAAAAATATTAAAGTGTGAAACATCAAGTTTCTTACCAGTGAAAGCCTCTTTAGGTGTACTCATGCCAAGTACTCTATGAGGACAACGGTTTTGCACATGTACCATTGTGTTGCATGCTTCCACCCACAGATGCGTCGGTAGACCTTGATCATGCAACATTGCTCGTGCTACACCCACAATAGTTCTGTTCTTCCTCTCCACGACCCCATTTTGATGTGGGTTATGAGGCGCTATGAGTTATCTTCGAATTCCATCTTTGCTGCGGAAGTTATTGAATTCGTTAGAGATGTATTATCCACCATTATCGCTCCTAAGAGCCTTAAATTGCTTCCCCAACTCTTTCTCCACCAGTGCCTTAAACTTAGAGAACCTAGAGAATGTTTGATCTTTCTTCTGCATTAAGAAGATCGAGCACTTACGCAAAAAGTCGTCAACAAAGATTACATAGTATTTATGTTTTGTCGTTGAAGCAATAGAGAAAGGACCACACACATCTGTGTGAACTCTCTCAAGGTTCCCCGAAGCTTGGTTTTCCTTCTCATGAAAGGTGTCCTTTACATATTTTCCTAGATTAAATCCCTTGCATGTATCTGACTGTGCAAGTGTACCCCTGGGAAGACTAGTAGAAATATTTTGCATGACTTTCAAGGCTCCATGGTGAAGAAGGCCCAATCTCTTGTGCCATAATTCGCCCTCATCTCGGCTCACCACTTGATCTACCTTGCCTGTCATTGTTGCGTAGCCATCTACCTCCAGATTGTAGATATTCTTAAATCAAATCCCTATCCTCTTGGCTTGTCCTATTGTTTTATGTCGCAGGAAATATTTTCCATCACTAAAAACAACATCATAGCCTCTATCCTCCAACGTTGCGACTGAGACCAAATTTTTCTTCAGACCTGGTACATGCATTACATATTTTAATTGAAATGGTTTACCTGAATGCCTCTGAAAGGTAATGGTACCAATCCTGGTAGCACTATATCCTCCCTCGTCACCCATTTCAATATGCATCTGGAGATATTTCTCCTCCAAGTCACTGAAAAGTTCCTTATCTCTCGTCATGTGAAAGGAAACGCCACTATCCAAATACCACACAGATCCCAATGAAATAGACACCATGCATGCGATAAATGATAAGTCAAGCTCAAATTGCGAGGCAAGGGCCTCACTAGCTGTAGATCCTCCAGCCTTCTTGCTCTTCATCTTTTGTGGACAGTTAGTAGCGAAATGCCCATGCTCGTGACAGTGAAAACACTTCACCTTGGACATGTCCTGCTTCTTTTCATTCTTGGACTCGGATTTAGAATGGAATTTCTTCCCCTCCCCCTTCCTCACCATGGTAGCCAAAGCACAATCCTCTTCATCCTCATTCTTAGATGAAGATCCATCTTTGGTGTTCCTTATGAACTCCTCCTGCACCAAATCCGACTACAGTCGTTCCCAATCTGGAAATTTTTCCCTTCCATTGGCAAAGTATTGATAACTGTGCCAACTCTTGGGAAGTCCTAGGAGAGCCAAGCTCACCAAATCATCATCAACAACTATTATTCTAATGCTTCCCATTTCATCCCAACATTGGACAAACTTTGTTAGAGATTTTGGAATGGTGTCGCCCTTTTCCATCTTGATCTTCCTGAGTTTATCTTTGAGCGCCAATTTCCTATGGTCACTGCTGCTTTGGAATAGATCCGTCAAAGCCTTCCACATTGCATATGGTGTGGCTTTCCCATGGAGGCTTGAGACAATGTGGTCTCGTACTCCCTCCAAAAGGATCCTCCTCGCCTTTTCCACTTTCTTTTTCCATGCATCAAGATTTACAACATCTGCCATAGTGGGTTTAGGAACATCAGTGTCAATGAATTCCTTCAAGCCATTGTCTTCAAGTACTGCCTCCATCCTATCCTTCCAAGAAATATAGTTCGACCTGCCCTTGAGCGCATACTCCAACCTCAAGCCATTGAAATCCATTTCGATCTTGAATTAGCTGTAGCACCAAGAAATTATTTCTGCAAATTCAAATTCTATCCAGTCACAAACTCAACTCCTTCTTCACTTCTGCAATTTCCTGTGCTCTGATACCATGCAAAAATTATACAACATGCATGTATATCTTGGATTCATCTGATCTAACAATGTACTAAAGTTAAATACTGAATCACTTCTACAAATCTTTTGTGGAATTAAAAACACAATCGCTAATCACATGAACATGAAGAAAGATCAATCACACACAACACAGATAACTTCCCGGGGAAAGCTTATAGCTAAAAACCCTACTATATTCTATTGTCTATTAAGCATGGATCATGAAAAAAATTACATACAAATCTCTTCTCACAAAAGCCCTCCAGTACTCAACTAATTGTCTCACACTGTCATATGCAAAACTGACCAACACATAGCCAATTATAAGCCTCCAGACAGCCTGCCTTGCTTGCATAATCCCTGATGGTGAAGATCCCTAAAATATAGGAATTCTTGCCTGCCTTGACTGTGCAAGTATCATGGGCACTCCAATGGATGTTTGGTTGCATGTGTTCAAGCCAATAATCCTACAACTGATAAGCAACTTCCCTTTCACCTAAAACTCAACTGGGTCTCCACTGGAACTAACATGCATGCCACTAATAATAGTAAATCCTCAGTTGCATGTGAGATCATTGATTGTGAATTAATTAATATTTAATTCACTAGATCTCTCACTAGTGTATCTTCAATTACAACTAGCACAACTGAGTTTAACTCACTTAACTCAGTTAAACTGATTACAACCTGCATTAACTAATGCACCACTGCACTTTGAACTCTGTTATAACTAGAATTACTCTGCATGGCTCACCAACTACCTCTAACTCGAAATCCACTAGCTAACTGAATTTATCATTTTCAGTTAATTGATTCAAGTCCACATTGAGAATATATTACAGTTTAATGTCCATATTAATTAAGGGATAACCAAAATATACATGCACCCAAAAATAGCACTATGAGCCCCACCCTAGTCTGGGTGCTTAATGTAACCAGGTGCTTAATGCACTAGGCATGGGTGCTGAATTTTCTTGTTGAATCTCAACATTTTTTATGCAAAAGTAACCAGAAAAATAATTTTACTTTGGGGATGGCATTGGGCTTCCAAAGCCTACTCAAGGTAGATGATTTTAGTGGAATATGGAGGTTAACGAGGAGGAGGGAATAACCCTCCTTCATAGAATATAATAATATATTTTTAGTAAAAATATAAATAACAATTTTTTAAATTAAAATTTTATTACTAATAATAAGAAAAATATTTAGTTGATTTTATTGAGCCTAGAGGCTCATTCTACATCGTGTAAGTATGTTTGTCCCTCTTAAAATAAAAATAAAATATTGTCTAAATTGAAAACAATGTGGGCTATAATAAAAAGGAAAAAAATATATATGTTATGCATATTTGATTAGTTGTCCATATGACTTAATATAGTTTAATGTAAAGTAATTAGAAGTATAAAAAAAATATATGTTATTAATATATTTAAACCTTCTACTTTTGAAAAGTAGTTTAACGTCTGATATCAACTTAATATATATCTATATATAGAAACAAATTGTTAAAACAAAATATTTTGTTGTTGTATAGAATAAAATATCCCATGTGAGTTATGAATAAAGTATTTTAATATGAATTAATATTTACTTCTACTTAAAAATATATTAATAACCAAAAAAACTAGTTTAATTTGCATTGATAAAATGGCTCAATGCACATGCTATGTAATGTCTATAGCGTAAAAATACTATTTAAACAATAAAAAATTACACATTGTTTTTTGCACTCTAAAATAAGTTTACACCTTCAGAAATTTGATCTCTCTAGGCTCATGTTAGATCTGTGGTTAAAATGGATCTGTGTTGATTTGAGTAAAATGGATATTTGAGATGGTTTAAATGTACTTGTTTATAGTGAAATGTATTTGATTTAAGTGATTTCAGTATATTTGAGTTCTTATCACTGATTTATTTTTAGTGAGGTTAAGCCTAATCAATTTTATTTATTGTAGTTGATTTAGTAAAGAGTGATTGATTATGGTTAACTTGGAAAAGTATGGTGGGTTTGGCTTACTATGACTTCTTGTGTTTTAATGTTTTTGGTTTGTTATGAAAATTATAGTTGTTTCCATGAAAAATGTTTCTTTGTGATTAACCATGATCTATCTATTGAACTATGCTTGGCTTCCATTGATTTTCATGGATGCTTTTGTTAAGCATTGTTGAGTTCCATTATTGCTAATTTTGGTTGACTATGGTTGACTATGCTTGAGTATGGTTGACTATGCTTGATTATAGTTGAATTGGGTATGTAGGATGACTATGGTTGAATTTTGGTTGAATATGCTTGATCTTAGTTGATTTTTGTAAACCATGTGTGTTAGTGTGTTTTGTGCACGTATGTACGAAATCACACCAACTTAAGGGGTGTGGTTTTCCATCTTAATTTATTGGTCACAGGCAGAAAATAGATGGATTCAAGCAAGTTAGTGGAAAATGCTCAAACATAAACATACTAGATAGAGAAATAACATGTATATTCAACTCATTGATGGCCAACAACTGAGTCCCCTCTATCTCTGCTCTGGATCACACACTGCTGGTATTGCTTGGGGAAATTCTGGTAAGCATAACAATGTTCTCATGTTGTTCATCTCTTGGTGGTATTTTATAGGAGAATTCAAATCCTCCTTCCCTCTCTTGGTACATTGTGGATAGTGACCCAAGAGAGGAGGGTGATTCCATTTTGTGCCACATTTATTCCATTGTGTGCTCCCTTGATATCCTTAAGGAGGCTTGGGCAGCTGTCCTTAGGCGGCTTCAAGTGTGGAATCAATGTCATGGAGTGCGCATTGTGGTCCCAGAAAGTGACTTCCGCCACTCCCAGGATTGCACAATTTTTTGAGCAAAAGGCGCGTTTATCGAAGACTTTTACATGCAAAGGCACATTTGATTAATTCTTCTTGTACACAATTTTATTTTTCCTTTTAAGACCTTAGATATTTTCTAGATTCTTTAGATTCTATAATGTCTCCCAGCCCTATAAATCCTTCTGCCTAACATTAAATAATGTCATATATGCTTGTCCGATTTTCCAATGATAACAATTGCCCCCTAATGTGTGAGGTCTAGGAAGAATTGTATAGCCGAAATACATTATAGTTTCTTTTCTATATACTATGTGTAGAGAGAGAGAGAGGGACCTGCGTGTAGCTCGGAGTTGGACACACCCTGAGTCAGGTAGAAGAGCGACCATGTCCTGTGGGATCCCTGCAAGCAATTATATAATATATTATATACAAATTTACTACGAGGCGGGCATGTCCCATGCTCGTGATGCTTTGGCTAGTTAAACAAATCTATTTGATAGATAGATATTTTGTCTATGTCACTAGTATGGTAGTGATCTATTGGTTGATTAAGACGACTGTTGATGCCCTCAGGGGCGTTTTTTCTTTGACAATAGGTGGAATGTGGTACCCATATGCATAAACTTGGTATGGCATATAAATGCACATTGTGTGCATAGGCGTTGGCTGGGACCTTCCCATGTAATCATTGCTGAAAGAGAAGTTTATAGAGGCATGGGTCTTCGAAAAATTTGATCAAAGTGCAATGGTTGTAAGGTACAATACCATCTTGACATGAAAGCTTGTGTTGTAGTCGAATGTCAAGAGGATCAATGAAATCTGTGGGCAATGATGTCTTCCACAGTGCCACCCAAGAATGCCCTAATTGTGGAGAGGGTTGATCCAAGGTATCGCTTCCTTTTTGGAAAAGAGGTGTTGATGTCAACAAAAAGGAAGCCTCAACCGAACGAGGGGGTCACTGATATAGAGGATCAGTATCTTGGATGTGATGGGTTTAACATAGGCATGATGGCGACGGGTGACTAAAAACTGATGATGGGGATTCAATGGCGCAAGGTCGGAGTATACAAAGTAGCTTGGCGGCAGTCATAACTATTTCTGATGGGGAAATCCCTAGAGTCGGTAGGACTTCCAGGGTGGGTATAAACTGGTTATGAATGTCATGGTGGCTTTTGCGTGAGGGTGTGATACTCCAACCAAGGGTGACGAGGGACTGCTACCATGGGAGAAAAATGAATGGGTGGGTGGGGGATGTAGTGCGTCATTTGTGGTCTTTGTACATGTTGATCATGATCATCTCCCCATTAAAATTTCAATGGACCATTTGGTTTAAATCTTCTAACTCCTTTGCCTTGCCTTGTAAAGTGCCTTAGCTGTCTATCGTTGTTTTCTCCCATCTTCAAAATCGCATTCTAAAAGGGCTGTAAATTCATATTTGGAAACATTCGAGGCATAGCTCCTTTGGCCCTAGCCCCCTCCGTCCCGTTTTTCATATAACCTGGGCATTTGACTGTGTACTAAGATAGAAAAGCGCTTACAATATATGGCCATTGGGCATAATCTAAGTCGTCAGATCAAACACAGATCAACATTCCACGACCTATTGCTCTTGTGGTCCCCGCGCTGCGCGTTGATTCCAAAACCGGCCTGTTTATTTCGCACCACCTTCGCTGGGCAGGCAATATTTCTCAAAAAGCAGCGATTCCACACATCGCGCAACATGTGTCCCGGTGTACGACTCCAATACCGCCCTATTTCGCGCGTTAACGTTCGATCCGAGACGCGCAGCAAAATTTATGTTAGCCGTCAAATCTACAAGCCTTCATCCAACGGTTGTTGTTTTCTGAAGTTGCACGGATGTTAATCTAGGCACAGCGTTGTCCCGGCCCATCACTCCATCGCTCTCCAACACTTTTCTGGATCGTTGATCTTGTTGGCACATCGTGCGGCTCGTATCGTTTGTTTTCCTGCCCGTTGACCCGGCCCATCCCCATGTCATAATTTCCACGTGTCATCCGTTTTCCCCTCCACCACCGCCACCACATATCTCCTCGTTTATGTGTCATATTTCAGTGTTTAAGTTACGTACCTCCGCCTCGTTCATTCATTGTCGCCCCACTGTATTTTTCATTGCCACCCTTCATTCCTCTGTCACCCTGCATCTCCTCATCGTTTCACTTAGTCCACATCACCATTCCATGGTCACTGCCATATCCATCACCCTTGTGCCTAGTTTCTTTAACATGTTTGTGGGTTTTTGCAGGTTGCAGTGACGCGAAATTACCATTAATCTCCGCCTCCATTACAGAAATCGAAGACGTACCAGAGGATCAGTTTGTAGAGGTAGAGTTTATGAAGAAAATCCCCAAGTAGTTGCCGTGACATGGATTTCATTAAAGAAGCCATGGAAAAAGTCTACCAAAACCCTGCGGAGCAATTTAAAACATAGATTTTCCACAGACGGAGCTATTAATGATACGACAAAGAGTATCAGTCAGAGAGCGAGGAATTCAACGTCTGGAGCCGAAGATTTTAAATAACAATTCAGCATTCAGAAGGCAAAGAGTACAAGTGCATAAAAATCATATCCTCCAGGTTTAACTTCAATATATTTTTCTCTCAGGAAAGGACAGAATGTTCATGTGAATTCATCTTTATACCGTGTTCTTAAAGAGATTTCCTACCCAGTGCATTTATTTCTGCAAGCAGATTGTCAAGTACAGATAATATTACCAAGTCATTCAGCAATATGGGCGCGAATGTTTCCGCCATTTTGTTTTAATGAAAAAATTAATGGTTTTCACCTACTTCTTTTATTAGTTTCTCTTCTCCTTCTTCGTCTATAAAAACCAGGAAGAAGGACATTGTAAGGGTTCCAGATTTTTATCAGAGAATTGTGCAGTGAAAGGCATTTTTTGTATACATCTTGTAAAAGCTCTTGTATGAAGGCTCAGAGCCCATAGGGTCTCAGTGAGGAGGAGTTCTATCTGTATTAGAGGATTCTGGTCTTTGGTATCCCACAGTATGTAACTTCCTTTTATGTGTTTAATACAACATTTCATTTTATCCATCTTCTTGTATCATGTACTGGAATGCGAGTGGCTCACTGATTTCAGGTAAGGATTTATCCTAGTTGATACCCATACTTGGATCAGTCAAGCGCTTTAAATATGGCTCAGGCATGATATATTGTTTCATGTTCATTTCATCCATCTTTCTGCTATATTAGTTGCTTTGGGAGGGTGCTTTTAAAACGCCATTGTCATGTATGGATTCTTAGAATGATAAGCCCATATATGGTTATGTTGTGTATCTGGGTATCAGACCAAAGTTAACTAATATCTTCTTATATTTCTTTCACTGCATACACCTTCTGATATTTGATTTCTGTGGCATATTACTTGAATCGGCCCTCTCTATAGTAAATTGTCTCTTAACTATCTGATGCTTTTGTGTTAGAGCTTTGCATCTTGTCTCTGCAGCATTACTTTCCCTGTGGCAGTTTCTGTAAGTTCTAGTCCCATTTAAATCCATTTCCTTGTTTTACAAGAGATAGCAGGAGAGCCTTTTGGATTGACACCCAAGTTATATTATGTGCTCCTTGCTATGATAAGATGTCCTAGGCACTGGTCTATGGCAACTCTAGGCTGTCTCTAGGAGCGACAATATGAGTCGACAACATCTTTATGGCGCCGTTTCCGGGGATCGAATTTAAGAAAATCATTATCCCTGGGCCTCGACAAATCATATTCACTCTCTAATCAGGTGAGCACAGAGAGTTGAAGAGTTGCATATCTCTCACCTTGGCGACTCCACTGTTGTTTATTTGATAAATCTATTTGTAGTCCTGGCTCCTCGTAAGCCACATTTGAGGTCAGATACGTCTTAGACAAAGACCCCTTTAGTGTCTGACCCATAAAAGATCATACATAGAAGAATTTGGAAAGAGAGGGGATTAGCCCATGCTGAAATCCATGAATTTTCTGTAGAAGATTATCCATCCTCTTCTTCTCAAGAAGTCCAAGTAGAAAATCCCGACTCCACTGTGGGAGATACAAAATACTATTCGGATAGCCCACCTAGAGGAGGTGTCAAAGCTAAAGAGAACTTTCACCCTACTCCTGAGGCTGAAGTAGTTAAAGAAGTCACCGAAGTAGCTGCTGTTAACCGTGAACTGTTCCCATCTATGCCTCAGGCTGCTGTGCAATATATTCCTATTGTTATTCATACTCCACTCCCACCTCCTCCTCTTCCTCCATCTGTACACCAGATTGTTGCACAACCCCCACCTCCTCCAATGGCTAATGTTCCAGCTTTTTTGTTAAATAAATATGCTCCCCTGGCATTACCTCAAGTGTTGAATGATATGCCACAGGATTATTTGAAGATCTTGCCTAGATTCACTGGGGAAAATGAAATTGATGCTCAAAAACACCTTGAGACCTTTTTCTCTTTTGCAGAAAACTTTAATGTAGAACATTTGGATGTAGTCTTAAGACTATTTGTGCAATCTCTAGACGGTGAAGCCAGAAAATGGTTCAAAACATTAGGAAACCGTTCCGTAACCACTTGGGACAATATGGAAAATACCTTTCTCAGGAAATGGGGAGAAAAGAAAGACCATGGACAGTGTCTTACTGAGTTCAATACACTCAAGAAAAAACATAATGAAGGGGTGTAAGAATTTATCAAGAGATTCAATAAGTTATAGCTAAATCTCCCCGCTGATATGAAGCCTCATTAGAATGCTGCCAAAGTCGTTTTCATAGCAGCCTTTGATTCAGATTTCGGTTTCTCTCTCAGGGAAAGGAAGCCTGCCACCCTAGATGATGCTCAGTCAGACGCTCTTGAGTTGGAAGAAAATTTTGCCTCCACTGGAAAATTAAAAGGGAAAGTCGAACAAGATACCAGAAGAAGGGGTAAAGAGGAAGTATCTACTTCCAATCAGGATAAGGACTCAGATAGAATTGAAGAAATGAACAAAATGATTAAGAATATTTCTAATAAACTAGTCAAGCTTGAATTGGAGACCAAGAATGCAGCCTCCAATAATTTCCAGAATGCTCCAAACAGGGGTTACAATCCTCAGTATAGGAAGCCACCCCTGCAAATATTGCCAAGGGAAGCAAAGGAGCAACAAGATCAAGTTCCACACCCATTATACCTGGAAGGTCCAGTAGATGACTCCACTGAAGCTGTTGTCTATGAACTGCAAGATGCAAATCTTGATTTCTCTAACAATGATGAAGTTGAATGTCCATTGCACGAAGAAGAAGAAGAGATCAGAGACACAGAAGATGCAGAAATTGATCACTATTGCAAACATTTTAATGATTTCATGCAAGCACATTTTAACAGAAAATATGATCTCAGATCTTCAAGGAAGAGAACTCGGACTCAAGATTAAGAATAGGAGCCACTTCAAAAGGAAGTATCAGCTCAAAAGGATTCAACGATGCAGAAAGCCACAGACAAAGGTAAGAGTCCTCTGAACAAACCTTTGCAGTCTAATGATCAAATTCCCTCTTCTTCAAAAGTAGTCACTCCTCCTAATGTTGAGTCTGTATCAAAATAAGTTAAACCTTCAGCTGAAAATAAAGAGTCAAAAGAAGTTGCAATAGAAAAGCCCCCTCCTGCTTTCAATTTGCAAAAAGAACTTGAGAAATTCAAAATCCCAGTCCCTTTGACTGAACTGTTGAAACAACCTGCATATCAATCTCAAGTCACTTCTCTATTGTCTCCTCCTGAAGCACCAATAATTCCAGACAGTCTTAACCTCCAAGAAGAAAGACCCATGTTTGTTTTTGGCCCACATTTCGAGGAGATAGACCCCTCTACTCCTCCATTTTATGTGTCTCTAGTGATTCATGACCTGCTATTACACAACTGTATGCTAGATTCTAGAGCTTCCCAGAATCTTATGCCTCTATCAGTCATGGAACAACTAGGACTACAAATCACACGCCCATACAAAGACCTCTATTCATTTGATTCCAAAAGAGTTAAATGCTTGGGGATGATTAAGGATTTAGTGGTCAATCTGGCCCAAATTCCAGCAAAAAGTGTAGTAATGGACATTGTGGTGGCTGACATCCCAGCTCGCTTTGGCATGCTGTTGTCAAGGTCCTGGGGAACAAAAATTGGTGGATCACTCAAGATGGATTTGACATACGCCACTATCCCAGTTTTTGGTGGCCAGGAGAGGAGGTTATACAGAGAAACCAGATTTGTCAAGATGGTGACTAAGGCTGACAACTCAGAGAATTCACCAGTCTACAACAAGGAAGGAGATTTCTCATGTTTGATGTTAGAAGAAGATCAAAATTATGCTCAGGAACCTTCCTTCTGCCAGATAAAGACTGAGCAGCCTTCAGGGAAACATGAAGCAGGAATCTGGACTTTACATTTTGATGGAGAAAATTCAAGAGAAGGAAGCGGAGCTGGAGTATTATTGATTTCTCCTACAGGCAAATGGATCCCACTGTCTTTTAAATTGGAATACGAAGCTACTAATAATGTAGCTGAATATGAAGCACTGCTATTGGGATTACAAACAGCCAGGAGCATGGGCATACAGTGTTTAAAGGTCCTGGGAGACTCTGAGCTGGTGGTCAGACAGGTCAGAAATCAGTGTAAAACCAAACATCCTCGGTTGAGGGCTTACAGGAATGAAGTTTGGGACATGGTGGAGAATTTCTTCTCAACATTTAATATCCAGTTCATGCCTCGTATGCACAGAATGGCGTACCGCCGTAGCTACCAAGACATTTCCCCGTCCCTCACTTGATCTGAAATCGTGAGAACAAAGAATTTCTCATACAGATATTGACTGTAGGGGCATTCACCGGATATTTCACCTTTACTAGAAAGGATGAATCCAGAGGCTACCTGGCCCTTCTACAGACTCTGCCTAAAGAAATAAAATGTAATCACAAAGATCCGATCAATGAAAGTATTTGTTTTAACTGCAAAGTATTCATTGATCCAACTTTAATGTGTGAATAGCAAGTATACATATTCTGCAAATGAAGTGTAGTGTTTTGAAGATGAACTAATAAGTTTTGTTCACCGTTTAAACCTGCTTGGGAAAAGATAGCTTATAAAAATTTACTGTTTAAAGGAGCAGAATCTGAAAATATGCAGCAAAATTATACAGTATGACAACAAATAATTGTTTAAGCGGTTCACCCCTCTCTTGGGCTACCTCCGCTGGGTCCAAAAGCCTCTAATTAGGCTTTTTCTCCTTTGATTAAATGCTCAAAATGTGATTACAACTATATAGAAGCCTCAAATGGAAAAATACACTGCAAAAATAGATTTAGAAGGCCCAAATCAGTCTAAAATTACTAAACATTCACCTCCATTGGATGAAGGTAGTCCAAAACAGCTCTTTTTCCCTTAGGCCCTAGTGGCTCCACGACCAAAAACGCTGGTAAATTCTCTATTAGAATGCCCTGATGGCTCTGCAAACACTTCCAACAGCTTCAGAATGATGTCTACACCCAAAATAAATAAATAAATCGTATCAAAAGGCCTCTCCTAGCCAAAGTTATGCCACATTTACTAACTGCCAGTCTCCCCCCTAAAAAAACTCAAGTTAAGTTTAGTTAGCTGGCGCTAATTTGGAAAATCCGCCTGAAATAGCGGGTGCACTCCAAATATGGCGGGACAGTTAGTGGTTACAATCAATATTGCACTGTGGTCACATGTTCGTCTGACCGAATCTGTCGGCATTTGTTGTGGTTGAAAACCGTAACATTTATATACGTGCCCCACCTCCATATGCACGTTAAACTTGCCATGTATTAAATCCGCTCCAACCACCACGTGATGCCTTTGACTTTTAAAACCATACGTTGAGCCCTTTTTGAATTATACGTTGCCACGTATTTAAACACATGCCACTTTATAAAACTTTAGAATGGTGGGTTTTACACTTTTAACACATTACGTTGCCATGGGATTAATGGGTTTAACATAGTTTGGTTTTAATATAAATAAATGTGTAATATTAAAACAAATTATTAATAAGGTTTTTTAAATATAAATAAATATATATATATATAATAATATAATATATGATTAATTAAAATCATATAAAACATTAATAAATATATATTTTAATTTATTAATTAAACCTTAGAAGTAAAAAAATTTCAACACATAAATTTATCATTACCCATTCAACATTGGAGGTTATTGGGCGATTTCAAAGTGCAACAACTTCCTCATACGGTAACGGATTTCAGTGCCGTTCACGGCGTTGGGATCGTATCGCCGAGCTCTTTCCAGGCGATCTATTTCGGAGCAATTCTGAGCACTTTCATTTTTTAGCCTTTTTCCATGGCTTGGACTTGAGCTCCTGATCACACCTCCCAAATGAGAAGCTTTTGGACCCCAAAAGCTCACTGAAATTCTGAAACTGAACTGTAGAACAGAAAATGAGAGAATAACAACATCCTCTTCTCTTCAGCCTCAAAAAAATTTCCTGAATTGCCAACTGTTCACCTGGCGAATTTTGCTGAATGTGCCATATACTTGTGCCCAATCCCGACCAAGTTTTCTCGCCATACCAATCTGCCATACTGAAACCAACAATGACAATTGCTGAACTTTGTGCCCTCTTTGCTTGCATGCCCTTCCAACTCATGGAATCTTGCACTGCTTTGCACTGACACTTCGTTCTCTGCACCAAATGACACCAAAAGCATCTTGTGCAACATATGACATCAACAACCAGTTGACAATGAAATGTGCTATACAAATGACACACAAACTCTGTAACAAGTGTGCACACAACCGACACAAGTCGATAAACAACAAGATACATCTTAACAAACACATGTATGTATCATGTACAATGAACTATATACAGTTCGCTAATTACACATACAACCTCTATGTACATGTGCAACTTCAACTCTTCTTTTCAAATACCAACAAGTACATCATCCCAAAAACATGTGGATGATCAAGAGCTGAACCAAAAGACATTGCTGCAACATAAGTGAGTATCATACTCATCTTTTACACCTCCATGGCGAAATTTTTCAACAACAAAGAAATTCCTTCAACTGAAACTTCTTATACATGCAATCTTGCATCAACTTTTCAACTGAAATACATGCATACCAATCTGAAATTTGCATTTACAAAAGGAGTAATGACTTACTGCAATAAGAAGTTAATCCACTTCCTACCAAGCCAACTCCATGGCGTCTTTTGCTGCAACTGAAATTCTTCATGTGAATCTTCCATTTCAACATCGATAATGGACTCCATAGATCCACTTGCACCAAACTGATTGTCCCTTAGCTGCATGTGCTTTGGACGATTTTTTGGATGCAAAGTCCAACAATGAGAGACAACATGTCCCTTCCTTTGACAAAATGTGCAACTCTTAAGCACTTTCTTAGAAAGTTCTCTTTGCCTCTTCTGCTTCCTGTGTGCTTTCTTTTTCAACCAGCATCTTGAAGCAACATGGTTAACTCCACCACAAAATGTGCAACAAAATTTTCTTCCATTTGAACAAGAAAAATTATCATTCTTTGTTAAAACATAATCAAATTGATCATGTGAATGATTATACCTCTTTTGCTGCAATGAAGGCTTCAAACAATGGCAAGGAAGATTGCTATCATGACATTGATGTAATTTAGAACTTGGAACAAAGGTTCTCTTTAAATTTGCATCACATTCTTGAATGCATGTGCTCAAAGCTTCGCCATTAAGCTGCTCATAGCCAAGACCCATATTCTTGGGACGCTCCACAACACAAATAGGCTCAACAATTCCTTGTGCATGCTTGCCCAAACCTTTGCCTTCTTGATAGCCCATTTTCAACATTAATTTGGACCCAAAACCTCTTGTATGTTTTTCAAAAGAACCTACATACTTTTCAATGGAGGAACTTGAAGACAAGTTGGAACGATTATCCTTTTCCTCAAGAATTTTCTTGGACAAAGCTTCTTGAGCTTGAAGAAGCTGCAACTCCATATCATGCAGTCTTTGAAGAATGGCTTCTTTCTCTTCCTGCATAGCTAGCAATTTTGCATGAAGCTTAACGCTTTCTCTTTGATCCTCAATGAGAATCTGCACCATGTCCTTCACCTTAAAAAACTCATTCTTCATGTCATCATTGAAGAATATCGTGAAGGAGGAAACTTCACTTGTAGAAGAAGATGACATGTTTGTGGCTGATTCTAAGGCTATTGAGGATGAAATGGAAGGTGGATATAATGGCACTCTAGCCCTCCTTGGTTGAGGATTAAACTGTTCTCTAACCAATTGGCCTTCCCCTCTTTGCAATTTCAGCCTAGTAAGCATCAAATTTTGCAGAATAACACAATTTACTTGCACAAATTTCACAAACTCTTAAGAAAAACCTTGAGCTCTGATACCAACCTGATCTGAAATTCTGAGAACAAAATACAGAGATTGACTGTAGGGGCATTCACCGGATATTTCACCTTTACTAGAAAGGATGAATCCGGAGGCTACCTGGCCCTTCTACAGACTCGCAATCGTGAGAACGAATTCTAACTAAACTTAACTTGAGTTTTTTTTAGGGGGAGACCGTTACTAGTAACGTGGTGACAACTTCTGGCTAGGAAAAGCCTTTGATAATGCAACTTAACTTTACTCAACTTCGTAACCCTCTCTTGAGGTATGAAGTCGGTACATTATAAACACCATCAATCCCGTATAATGTTAAACATTGGCAAGTATTTGAAGATGAGGAACAGTGGGAGAATTCTCCAACATGGAGATTGATGATTGTGAAGAAGATAAGGCTGAGAATGTTTTAGAAAATAATTGGGAAGAGAAGATGGCAGGCAGTAAAGTGCTGCAGCGGAAAGGAAATGTCATCCCGAGAGGGTTGGTGCCTCTAGAAAGATTATTTGATAAAAATGATGTCCCTTTCCAGCCTAGTAAAGTGGTAGAGGAAGATTAAGTGGAAGATCTAAATCTGGGTACTGAGGTTGAGCCCAAAATTGTCAAATTATCCAAGAAGGTCCTAGAGGAATATAAGGAAAAATACTTGAAATTATTTCAGTCATACAAGGATGTATTTGCATGGTCCTATCAGGACCTTAAAACTTTTGATATTAGTATAATGCAACATAAAATTCCTCTGAGGGAAGATGCAAAACCTTATAAGCAGAAGCTCAGACAAATAAATCCTCTGCTGCTTCCCTCTATTGAGAAAGAAATTAAGAAGCTGCTGAAGGCCAAAATAATTGTGCCTTTGATATATTCTGAATGGGTGGCAAATTTGGTCCCCGTCCGAAAAAATAATGGAGAAATAAGGTTGTGTGTGGATTTCATGAATTTAAACAGAGCATCTTTAAAAGATAATTATCCACTGCCTAAGATGGACCACATCTTGCAGAAAGTGATTGGAGCCTCTAGGATGTCAATGATGGATGGTTTCTCCGGTTATAACAAGGTGGTTGTACTTCCGGAGGATCAGAAGAAAACTGCTTTCACCACACCATGGGGTACATTCATGTATGCCAGGATGCCTTTTGGATTGATTAACGCAGGGGCCACTTTTCAGAGGGCGATGGACATTGCTTTTGTTGGGGAGCAGGATAAATTTTTGGTGGTGTACCTTGATGATATTACAGTGTTTTCAAAAAATGATGCTGAACACATTGAGCATTTACCAAGAACTTTTGAAAAATGCAGAAGGTATGGCCTTTCTCTTAATCCACAAAAGTCCTTATTTGCATTAGAGGAAGGCAAACTTTTGGGACATATTGTAACTAAAGATGGGGTAAGGATAGATCCCAAAAGAGTAGAAGTCATAAATGGTATTCCTTTTCCCAGGAATAAAAAATAAGTACAGGTATTTTTAGGCCGGATAAATTTCCTGAGAATATTTATTCCTAACTACGCTGAGATAGTTAGACATATAACATATATGCTAAAAAATAACAATGAAGTAAAATGGTCTCAGGAATCCAGAGAGGCATTCACCAGGATAAAATAGGCATTTGCTGAAGCTCCTGTGCTAGCTGGACCGGATTATGCAAATTCATTTATGATCTTTTCCTTTGCATCACCACATACAGTAGCTGGAGTGTTATTACAGAAAAATGAAGAAGGATACGAGCAGCCTGTTGCCTTTTTCAGTCAGGTGATTCACGATGCAGAATTGAAATATAACATATTAGAGAAGCAGGCATATGCCCTCGTAAAATCCCTCAAAGCATTTCGCATGTATATTTTGCAGTCCCACATTACTGCATCTGTCCCTACTGCAGCTGTTAAAGACATTCTTATTCAGGGGGACAGTGAAGGGAAAAGAGGGAGGTGGATTGCGAAAATACAGGAGTATGATCTGGATATTTGTCCTACTAAGTTGATAAAAGGACAAGGGCTAGCAAGGATCTTATAAAAATCTAACTATCAAGCTCTGGGCATAAACCTGTCTATGCTTTCAAGTGAGGAGTCCAAAAACGAAAAAGAACAACAAGGACTGGAGGTAGCCGCTCAAAAAGCACATATAAAATACCTCACCAGTCCATGGTATAAGGAGATAGTAGAATACCTCCTAACACTCAGCTGTCCACCCAGCTGTGATAAATCAAAATACAGGGCTTTGAGGCTCAAGTCACAAAAGTACATAGTTGCTAATGGCCAATTATATTGGAGGGATCCTTCAAGCATCCTATTATTGTGCCTCACATAGGATGAAGTAGAAAGTATAATGATGGAATTTCATGAAGGAATCTGTGGAGGACACTACAGCTGGAGGGCCACAGCTCATAAAATCTTAAAGGCTGGTTTCTACTGGCCTAAATGATTTGGAGATGTTTTTACTTAGGTCAGAGCATATGATAAGTGCCAGAAATTTGCTGAGAGACAGAAGTTGGCAGCCCTGCCCCTGATCCCAGTTCATGTGAATGAGCCATTTCAACAATGGGGAATATATTTTATAGGTGAGATACATCCACCCTCAAGTGGCCAACATAAATGGATACTGACAGCCACAGATTACTTTACAAAATGGGTGGAAGCCATACCTGCAAGGAATGCTACTGACACTGTCATCATAAAGTTCATGGAAGAAAACATTATATCCAGGTTTGGCTGCGCTGCTAGAATAGTGACTGATAATGCACATGCCTTCAAATCTGCAAAATTTGTAAATTTCTACCAGCAGTCTAATATTGCACTAAATCACTCCACAGCTTATTATCCACAGGAGAATGGCTTGGCAGAATCTTCTAATAAAACGTTAGTGAGGACCTTGAAGAAAACTATAAATGAGAATCAGAAAAATTGGGATTCCAATTGAGATTTTCTCTATGGGAAAATAGAATCACTAGTAAGAGAGCAACTAGGAAATCTCCATATGAAATGGTATATGGACGAGCAGCAGTGTTTCCTGTGCAACTGGCACTACCAGTGGCACGTTTCATGCAGGACAGTCAGGAGGAACATGATGATATGATCAGGAGAATCAATCAGTTGGTGGAATTAGAGGAAACACGGAACCAAGTGAACCAGAGATTAGCTGAATATCAGGAAAAAATGAAACACATATTCGATCAGCATGCAAAAGACAGGAAATTACAGGTTGGAGATTTGGTGCTCAGATGGGATGTCCGAAGGGCTGAAAAAGGAAAGCATGCTAAGTTTGACCCTCTCTGGTTTGGCCCATTTAAAATTGTGGAACAGGGAGGCAATAATACGTTCACATTGGAGAATTTACAGGGTGACTTGTTGGATGCCCCTGTAAACGGCCAATTTCTATAGCCCTACTTCCAATTCTGATTCAGGTTGAGGTGGCCTGATTGTATCATTATGTATATTTATTTTTGTTTTATTACTGACTGAATGATGCGGGTGTTATAATGAATCACGAAGAGAAAGGGTTTTGAAGGGCAGAGTCTGCACAAAAAGATGATCAAAGGGTCTGCGAGTTCTCGACACGTCCAGGGACGAACGTGCCGTCCCCAAGTGGAGCCAATGTTGATCATGATCATCTCCCCATTAAAATTTCCATGGACCATTTGGTTTAAATCTTCTAACTCCTTTTCCCTGTCCTTCAAAGTGCCTTAGCTGTCTATCGTTGTTTTCTCCTAGCTTCAAATTGCATTCTAAAAGGACTAGAAATTCATATTTGGAAACATTCGAGGCATAGCTCCTTTGGCCCTAGCCCCCTCCGTCCCGTTTTTCATATAACCTGGGCATTTGACCGTGTACTAAGACAGAAAAGTGCTTACAGTATATGGCCATCGGGCGTAATCTCAACCATCAGATCAAACACAGATCAACGTTCCACGACCTATTGCTCTTGTGGTCCCCGCGCTGCGCATTGATTCCAAAACCGACCTGTTTATTTCGCACCACCTTCGCTGGGCAGGCGGTATTTCTCAAAAAGCAGCGATTCCATTCAGTAGGCACCACGCGTCCCAGGCCACTATTCCAATACCGCCCCATTTCGCGCGTTAACGTTCGATCGTGGACGTGCAGTGAAATTAACGTGAACTGTCAGATCCTGAGGCCTTCATCCGACGGTGACCGCTCTTCGAAGCTGCATGCGTTTTAAACCAAACTTATAATGCCCGTGGCCCACCATCGCATCACCGCCCGACACAATTTAAACTGTTGATCTCGTTTAAGGATCGTGCGGCTCAGATCGTTTGTCTGCCCAGCCGTTGACCTGGTCCATCCCCACGTCATAATTTCCACGTGTCATTTGCGTTCCCCTCCACCGTTCACATATTCTGTTTATGTGTCATATTTCAGTGTCGCCCCACTGTATTTTTCATTACCACCCCTTCATTCCTCTGTCACCCTGCATCTCCTCATCGTTTCACTCAATCCACATCACCATTTTGTGGTCACTGTCGCATCCACCACCCTTGTGCCTGGTTTCTTTAACATGTTTGTTGGTTTTGCAGGTTGCAGCGACGCGAAATCACCATTAATCTCCGCCTCCATTACAAAAACCGAAGACGTACCAGAGGATCAGCTTGCAGAGGTAGAGTTTATGAAGAAAATCCCTGGGT